>OU343034.1:9083043-9215228 GCA_910593735.2 Ectemnius lituratus | reverse complement strand
CAGGCGCTGGGACATTGTTACTCAATATCCATGGCCCCCTCCAAGCCTCCCTCACATTGGGCCGCGCCGGGCCCCTTGGCCGCCTCCGCCGGCTCGGCGGGGGCGACCACTTTCGGTCGTGGTGGCGGTTTTGGCTTCGGCGCCGCCTTCGCCACCACGACCTTCAAGGGCGATACCACCGGGACGTCGGAAACAACACCGAGCGCCGGTGGTCCGCCCTTACCACCCTTCGCCTTTGACGGCGGGGCCTTCCCCGACTTCGGAGTCGGCGCTTTCGCCGCCGCAGGCTTCCGGGCCTTTTGGTGCCGCGAGGCACGGCAGGCCTCGCCGCCGAGGAGGTGCTCGGCCGGGCGGCCGAGGTCGCTGCAAAGCGGGCATTTCAGCCGCCCGGCCTTGCACTGTCCGACCCTGTGGCCCTCCACACCACACGCGTAACTGCGGCGGCCACCGCTGACTTGCACTGCCGCTGCACGTGCCCCGCCTCAAGGCAGCGGCCGTGCAGCTAAACACCTCAACTTTCACGGAGGTCCAGCCGACGGTGAGTGGGCCGACCTCCGTGACCCTCCTGGCTGCGGTTAACGGGCACCGCAGCCAGAGGGAGCCGAGTTTGGAGGAGGCGGACGACCGGATCTCCCCGGCCGTCACGTCCCCCTCCTTACACCCGCCCACCTTGGCGATGGCCGAGATGACCTCGCCGACGGTGACGGAATCGATGAGCCCCGTCACCCTCAGCTCGGTCTTCTTCGAGGGGCGGGCAATACGTGCCTCCGACCCCTCGAAAATCCTGGCCATCGCCTCCGCTAGTTTGTCTGCCTTCTGCGCGCCGTCGGCACCGGGGATCTCAAGAATGAGACCCCCGGTGACCGCGCGCTTGGGCCTCACTGAGACGATGCCCAGGTCGGCGAGCTTGGTCTGCTCGCGCGCCCTGGACATCGCCTCCGCGTAGGTCATTCTGGACCCCTCCGGGACCGTAAGCGTTACCGCCGGGGTCCTCGGAGGGCGTCCGGGGATGACCTTGGCCGCCGCATTTGTGGCCACGCGCCGAGCCCCGACTGGCGGGGCTGGCGGTGCCTCAGACGCCGCCTTGCCTTTCCCCCTCCTCCCCACCACCGTCGCCCACGTTTCTCCCTGCGTGGGAGGTGTGGGCGGCGGTGGCGCAGGGGGCGCGCCGGCGCTCGGGGAACCCATGGGTAGTTGGGCAGCCTTGGATGCTGCCCCACCCTTCTTTCCCTTCTTCTTCCTGCGGCGGACTGTACCGTCCACCGCAGGAGCTTCCGCGGAAGAAGCTGCGCCCCGGACGGGCTCACACCCACCCGCCCGAGTCGCTGCCTTTGCGCCCAATGGAGGCCTAACCGCCCGCCCCGGGAAGAGCTCCTCCCGGAAATTGGCCAGTTTGGCCTGCATGAGGACCCCGATCCGCGCCATCGCTCTCTCCTCGAGAGCGAGGCCGACGGGGCCATCACTGAGCGCGCAGGGAGCCGTCGCCGTGGCGCCCGAGGGTCCCACCCCCTGGCGGCCCAGGATCTCTACCTTCCGCGAGAGGGAGAAAATCTCCCCCTCGAGGTCGGCGATCCTGGCCCTCAGGCGCCGATTCTCTGCCCTGATAAGGGCGCCTTCCCCGTCGGAGTTGGCCCTGGCTGCCAACTCCGTCGCCGCCACCCTTGCATCGCGGGCCGCCTCCCGGAACCTACGTTTGTAGGTGCCCTTGAGGTTAGACGAGGTGGCCGCCAGGTGGCGCACCACGTCCATTGCCTCAATAATGTGGGCGCCTACATCCGCAGAGGAGGTGACCCGCAGCTGTCGCGCTAGCTCAGCCTCCCTATGGAGGGCCTGAGCCGCGCCCTGCTCTACCTCAGGCACATGCTCGCCTGAGGATACCGGCGGTGGCTCGGACTCTGAGCCGCCGACGGCATCCGCGAGCCCCGTTTGGGCTCGCTCCCGTCGCGCGCCGAGTCGACCTGGCGTTTCTTCGCCTTGGCCGACTCGGCGCACTCACCCGTGGACGGGCGCTCGCGCTTACGGCGCTGTCCCCCCGTGCGGGAGGACGCCGATGCCATCGAGGCATCGGAGTCCTCGCCGGCGGAAGCGCCCGACGTCACCGAGGCGCGTCGGGAGAGGACCGTGTCGGGCAGGCGGCTCAACACCAACGAACAGCCCGGCTCGGCCCTCTCGGTCACCGACACCACGGAGGCAACGGACGTGTCCGAGTCATCGGACTGGCCCGCGCTGTCCTCCGCGGGCCGGGTGACCACTCGCTTCACCCTTTTCTTCTTGCAAGAGGAGGTCGCAGGCGGCCTCATTCCGCTGACGGAATGGGTAGCCGTGCTGCTACCCTCCTCTTCTCCTTTCTTGGAGCTGGGAATATCCACGTCTGTTTTTTGGCACGTTTCAACACTATTTTCTTTATTTGTGCTCTCCATAATAATTTGAGTTTCGGACCTCCGCCCATACCACCCATCAACGTCTTTAGGTCAGTGTGCGTGAGTGTGTGTATGTGTGTAGCTCTGTGTGTGTGTGTGTGTGTGTGTGTGTGTGTGTGTGTGTGTGTGTGTGTGTGTGTGTGTGTGTGTGTGTGTGTGTGTGCGAAGTGTGTTGAGAGACGGTCGCACGCGGAGAATCCGCCACCCCCCGAGCGGGGAGGGGTCTGCCACGCCACCGCGGCGGCTAAGCTTTCTTAGGGCATCCACGGGTGGCCTTGGCAGTGCCTCCCGGGACGGGCTGCAGGGTCCCATCCGGTCACCAACCAGCACTACAACCCGCCCCAAGATTATGCGCCCCTGATAGGGCAGCCTGCCCGTTGGTTAGACGGGGTTCGGGCCCCTGTACTAGGAGGCGGCCCGGGAGTGCCAATCCCGGTTTCTCTATTGTACCCTCCCGTGGTACCACCGCGGCAGTACGACGGTCCATCCCCCCCGGGCAGGGAGGACGGCCCCGCAACGCGACAGTCTCTCGTGTGTGTGTGAGTGCAATGTAGGGTGTGTTTCTGCGTGTGTGTGCTCCCCCGCGGTGGACCACCTCGAAGAGACGGCACAACACGGGAGAGTGTGTGTAAGGTGTGTAAGTGTAAGTGTGCGCTGGTTTTTGTCCGCGGCGACTGCTTACGCAAGTCGCAACCCTCCATTTAGAACCGGAGGGGCCCCCTATCCGCCACCCGTGGACGCGCCGTGTCGGGGACCAGCAACTCCCTCCGCGATACTGGTGGGTCGTGGGAACGACTTAGAGTCGGCCCAACAGCACCAGTACCGCGGCACGGAATTGAGCCGATCCTGATGGTACTGCAATACCAGGTCGACTCGCGACGGGGGTGGAGCAAGCCCCTCCGACCCGTCAATTTCCAAAAATCAGATTAATATTCTGACTCCCCAATAGGGAGTGTATCAGATATTAAGCTGATAAGAACAGATAAAAGGCGTTTATTCAACTAATGTTTCCCCCGGGCATACCCCGGGGATTGAATACATTTCATTTTGGGACAAGCCCTTTTCTAGCCGATGGTCAGACGAATAAATAAATAAATATATAAAATTTAGCGTCAGCAACATATAAAATTTAGCGTCGACAATATATATAGTAGCAGAGGTGCATTGCACTTGCATCGGCACCGCTGGGGACAATACCCCCAGCGGCAGTATCGCCTTCATCCAAGTCACGTCGACCGATCGCAGGTCCTGACTCACACAACATACAGATCAGCCGCCCAGGGGCGGCATCATCATATCAAGCTCGTGCTCTCGCTCGCTTGTTCCTAAATAAATAAATAAATAAATAAATAAATAATTCGCGCCGGACACGTGCCAGGGTTAGTATTTCCTATTTTGGAGCTTGAGTTGTTAGTAAGCATGCTCTGGCTCAGCGCTTGTTATAGCGGGAACGGGACAGGTTCCCGGGTGATCATAGGGCTCCTGGTTTTCTGCCCTTGACTCTACACCCCTATAAGGGTCATCTGATGGGCAAGCCGCTTCGGTGGCAACCCCCGACCCCGCGTTCGCCACGGAGTATTGCCGAACCCCGGTGACGTGCTCAACGTACATGTCTCGAGACCAGGCTATTGTCTCTGAAATTATGAGACGTCTCATCACCGCCGCGTATCGGTGAGAGACGCGCAGCCTCTGGAGGAGTCCTTCATTATCCCCGTCCCAGGCGCCCAAGGAGCCGACGATGAAGGCGCCGACCTCGACGGTGTATCCGCGCCCACGTAGCGATTCGGCGAGGGGTTCATACTTTGAAAGTTTGTCCCGCCTCGCCTCCACTAGCGCGTCCGCAGCGTTTTCGAAGGGCACGGCCACATCGACAAGGACGATCGTCTTTGACGGCTCGTGTGTCACGACGATGTCGGGACGCAGAGCCGCCAATTCATCGCCGACTCCAGGGACGCGCCTATCTATGCGAATCTCCCCCGGCAGTCGGGAGGCCTTCGCGAGCCGATCTACTATGGCATGATGCCTCAACTGTCGCGCAGCCGCATGTTTGCCGCAATGAGAGAGCACATGAGGAAGGCTTTCCAACTCATATCCGCACCGCCGACAGCGCTTGTCACCGGCCGCCCAGCGTCGGTTCCCGTTCAAGGGGACGACGTCCAGACGAGCACGGTGAACGAAGCGCCAGTCTGCGAAGCGGGTATGACCCCCCGTCCGCATAAAGTGGTTACTCAATGCATGACGGGAGGTAGCGTCGTAGACCTTCCCCTGATCTGGCTTGGCGACCAGGGAACGTAGATAGTGCTCCCCCACCACAGCCCTCATACGACCGATAATCTGCCCCTTGGCAGCGGGCGGTATTATAATTTTCCCACTCTCACGGATCGAATCTACCTCCACCGAGAGTTCCTGCCGCTCCTCGCCCCATCTCCAGCGAAATCCGAGGCGATCACCGGACCTCCTCCCCGCTTCTCTCACCCGCGACCAAAATGAGGCGCGTCCTGAGGATGCCCTCGCCAAGTCCCCCTCCAGCGAGCCGGAGAGGTACTTGGCGAGGTCCCCGTGATCAGGGGTCCTTACGACCTTCCCACGTACAGCGGCTCCCAGCGAAGACTTCGCAATGGCCGCCACGACCGCGTCACTTGAATTCAACATCCTGAACGCGTGAGCAACGGTCGTGACGTCCGCTAGGTCAGCCAGCGGGAGAAGGCCATAACCTCCCCTGGAGGGGGGGATGTAGACCAACTCTGCGCTGGCCCGCTGGGGCAGATTGAGCCAAGCCTTGACTGTACGTCGGATGGTCTTATCAGCCTCAGTCAGGACGCTCTTCCTCAAAGTGGCACCCCTCAGCAGGAAATCAAGTCGGGGCAAGATGAACGTCGCCACCGTCTCAATTTTCTGCCAGGGGGCGAGCAGGGAAGAGTCGACAGCTTGGAGGTCAGCGAGCATACCCTGGATCGCCGAGTATGGAGTTTGGTCGACAGACACTCCGGTGGGAACCCCAAGGTGCAAATAGGCCTCACCAACTGCCAGAGCGGAGATCCGCTCTCCTCCGAGGGTGAACTCAGTCTGTTCCACCCCCCCATTCCCCTTGATGTGCAGAGAAGCACATTTCCGGGGATTGAAGGAGAGGCCCAGACGTCGTGCCGTTCCCTCAGCTGCCTGCAACAGCCTCCCCATGCCCTCAGGCGATGTAGCGACGAGTGCTACATCGTCGGCGTATGCCAGGGCAGCCACTCTGTGCCCCGCCAATTCATACCCCTCCCCCGAGTCGGTCGCACCACGGACCACAGGCTCGAGGGCGAGATTGAAAAGGATGGGGCTCAGAGGGCACCCCTGCCTCACCCCAGAGCGCATGGGTATATCTCCCGTAAAGCCTTCGGCAGTACGAACCCGAGTGACGCAGCCATCGTACAGGCTCGCCACTATCGCGCGTGTCTCCCGCGGGACTCCCGCATCCTCCAGCGCCCCCATGATGGCGTCATGGGGAACAGATCCAAAAGCGTTGGATAAGTCCAGCCATGACGCCACCACCTCCCGGTTTCGCCGACGAGCGTCGGCCAGGACCTCCTGAAGCACGAAATTGTGCTCCAGGCATCCCTCGTGGGGAAGAAAACCCTTCTGCGCTGGGCAGAGCCGTTGGTTCATAACGGCCCAGCGGGTGAGTCGGTCAGCCAGGACCGCCGCAAAGAGCTTCGGGATTACATCTCCCAGCGCAAGTGGTCTCCAATTCGAGAGGTCATCCCGGTCACCTTTTTTATGGATCAAGACGGTGTTAGATCTCTTCCACCCGTCCGGAACACAGCCAACCCGGCGGCACGCATTGAAAAAAGATGTTAAAAGAACGGCGCCTGGGTCGGACTTCCTCAGATCGCCGTAAGTAAGGCCGTCGGGTCCAGGGGCTGAATTTTTCATCCCCTTGAGCCGACGACCGACCTCGGCGGCTGAGTAATCCGATACCAGAGCGCCGTTAGACTCTGGCGTCGCTTCGTCCGGGTTGAGCCTCGGGAGGTCACCCGTGGGTTGCCGACCCGCATATAAGGTTGCAAAGTGCCTTTGGACAATGTCCTTGGGCACCTCGCAGTGCAATGAGGCCCCTTGCAGGACCTCCCTTACAGCGCGCCGGCGGTTGGAACGGAAGAGGTGTTGTATACGGGTGGCCTCCCGGATCTGCTCCGCGCGGGGGATATTACCGCGAGGACCGGTATCCCCTCTCGAACTGGCTTCCACTCTTGCCGGTCGACGCGCCCCCTGACCCGATGCAGGGCGCCGACCGCCTCCCCCCCGCTGGGGGCTACACTGGCAGCCCCGCGCGCCCCCTCGGCGTGCCTTCCAAAGAAGCACGCCACGCGGGTAGCAAGCTCCTCTAGTTGGCCCCGCGATTCTACCGCGGCGGCCACCGCTGCGAGTTCGGCCACAAGAGCCTCCCTCTCGCCGTGTCCGGGCCGCGGCGTCCTCGCGGGTTGTCGAGGTGACCTCGCAGGACCGCTCCTTTCCCCCACCGCACGGCGCCCGCCATTGACCCGCGGGCGTGGAGCCGCTAGCTGACGCGGATGCCTCACAGACGAAGACCGGGCCCGTCCTCCGTCGGCTGGTCTCGCGTCATCCCGTCTAGCGCTCACCTGGACGGGATCGACTGCCCTCCGTAGTGTCGGAGGTGCCCCCTCGGCTGCGCTTTCCCGAGCCTCTTCCCCGTCCTGGCTCACCCTCCCTGCTTCTACTGTACGTGTCGTTGTCGTCCTCTGTCCTGTTCCCGCAGTCCTGCAAACGCAACAAACATACATTATCACCCGGCTTGCGCCGGGCTCGTTAGACACGCTATTATTATTATTTACATCTTCGGCCGGGGACCCGCCCCGACCGGTCACGCTATTACTAATCCTAATACTAATACTACTACAATAATTTATCGGGCTCTGGGTCACTCGGACCGGTGACCCCTGGGCAGACCGTGGTGCGGGGGAGTCCCGCTCACCCCGCTGTTGTTGTTGTTGACGTTGCTGCCGCTGCTGCTGCTGCTGCGGCGACTGCCTCGTCCGCCCGGATGCAGAAGATGACGAGGAAGAATCTACTATCCTGCGCCGCCCAGCTCCTCTTCTTCTCTTCTTGCTGGTGGCGGTAGTCCATCCTTCATCTCCGGACGACAGTCTCCCTTCAGATGATCCTGATTCATAATCAGGATCCTCAGCCTCATCCGACGACTCCTCGATTACCCCGAGGGAGCGCTGCGAGGGCGTGGCCAGCACACTCGCGTAGGATCTTCTGCTGCTCCCCGGGGTATTCCCTGCCGATGCCTCCACCCTGGGGGATGCTATGGTGGAATTAGCATCCCCCACTTCCCCCCTGGTGGACCGGGGGGATATCCTTGTTGGCTCGGGCGTCCTCTTCTCTGCCCGAGCAGTCTCGATTGGGGTGGAGGTGGCTATGTCTGTGGCTGAAGCTGCTGCCCTGTCTCGCGTGGCCACTGGCGTGGAGAGGAGCTGGTCCGAGAGCCTCCTCTCCGTTGAACTTCTTCTTCTTCTCGGGACGGTTGGCGAAGGCTCAAAGATGGTCGAGAGCCTTGCCACCGTCCCTGTCGCCACTGCAGATGTAGCGGCCACCGATGAGACAGGCGTGCCACAGACAGAGGTAGTCGTCGTTGTCGTTGTAAGCGTGGCAGCGACGCTGCACGTTATTGGAGGCGCCGAGGTGGTGGAGGCGCCTCCCGAGGCCGCTGCAGCTGCCTTAGCAGCGGACCTCGTCTTGACCGTGTATTGCGGCGCGGGCGGGAGTGACGTAGCCCGCGCCGCTCGTGCCGGCGCCGCTGCGGAGGCTGAGTTGGGCGCTGATCTCCCTGTGACCCCTTTAGTCGGCTTGGGCGCCGACGTCGTCGTAGTGGTAGGGGTCACTCGCAGCGTCGTCCTCGTGGTGGACGTGCCCTTGTTTGGCGGGCCAGCCTGAGGAGGCTCGCTGGCAGCCCGGGCGCTTCTTGTTCTCACCCCCACTACTGGAGGGTGAGGCGCCGGGCTGATTGTTGTGCGCGGGGCAAAGGTGGAGGTTGCCCCGCTGCTGGTCCTCCTCGCTCCTGTGGCAGCCAAAGATGTTGTTGTTGTTGCTACTGCTTCGGCTGGCCCGCTAGGCGACGCGACTGCGGAGTCATTGCCCTTGGACTGTCGTCCCCGGGCCACGAACCCGGTGATGCTGGCCTGTTTGGTGGTGGAGCCGCTCGCGTTTCTGCTGGGCGGCGCGGCCTTTGTCCGGGCGGTACTCCTCGTGCTGACGGCGGCGGAGGTCCTCTTCTTTGCGGCGTTATTCATGGATGTCGAGGCAGCCGCCGTGGTCCGAGCTGGGATGGTCGGTGCTCGGACCGTCGGTGTGCCCCCAGAGGTCAGGGGGTCAGCCGGCGTGCCCAGAGCTGTCGTCCTACTCGTTACATTTGAAATCGCGCTAGTCGCGGTCGTCCTAACTGTCGCATTGTCGCTTGCGTTAAAGCTTGTCCTGTAGCTATTTGTGGTGGTATTGCTGATGTTATTGCTATATATGCTACAGTTACGCTCCTCGGCCACGGCCGAGAGCCCGACCGACTGATCGCCGGCGGCTGCAGCACGTGCTCCAGCGGTCACAGTTACACCCGGGTGTATTTTCTCAAAGTGGGACTTGATCCGCTTTACCGCGTACGCCGATTTATCACGGAGCCCACAGCTAGCGCATTCCCACACATGTCCCGTAACGTTTTTGTGGTGTAACTTCACGTGTTTTCGTAGGTCCTCGTGCCGCTGAAACACGCCGTTGCTCTTTTGGGAAATGTTAATTGTGCCCGTATAACAGATCGGGCACCTGAATTCTGAGGGAAATGGATATCGCTGCACTAGGATTTCACCATCTAGTGCAGGCTGCATTTTGCCGCCGGTTCTGGCCGGATTTAGCCACTCAAGGGATCAAGTAAAATAAGAAGAATAAAAGGAAGAAAACTAGAACGGGGTCGCAGAATTAAAAATAGTAAAGTAAGATTATATATGCCCGAGTAAAATGATAAAAAAAAAAATAAGCTAGATTGTGGCTTTTCCCCGTAAGATACGGTGGAGCGAATTCGTTAAATTCGAAAAGCAGGCACTCGCGAAGTAAATAAATACGCGGTCAGTCGTTCAAACGGACATAACATCCGCCGTACGACGGCGCAAGCCAGGGAACGGTGCCTTATGGGCCACCTATCGGCAGTCGTGGGATGTAAAGGGTCCCGCGACTCCGATAGAGCTAAAACTTACCGTACCAGCGGTAAAATCGCGCGAGCTGTAAAGGGGCTCGCGCTCGTCAGAATACCTGGCTTCCGTCGTCGTACTGCACCGCACTCACACAACGATTAATAATTTACGCGGCGTGCACTCCTTCACACTCGCGGTCACTCCACCGTACCACTGCGCGGGCTCTCCTCGCGATAAAAAAGCACAGAAAAATACAAAATAAAAAAAAAATAGACTAGAAAAAAAAACTTACGGTAAGACCAAAGTGTAGCTTGGAAATGGCAAGTGATGTTAAATAGCTCTAATTGAGCCGATCCTGATGGTACTGCAATACCAGGTCGACTCGCGACGGGGGTGGAGCAAGCCCCTCCGACCCGTCAATTTCCAAAAATCAGATTAATATTCTGACTCCCCAATGGGGAGTGTATCAGATATTAAGCTGATAAGAACAGATAAAAGGCGTTTATTCAACTAATGTTTCCCCGGGGCATACCCCGGGGATTGAATACATTTCATTTTGGGACAAGCCCTTTTCTAGCCGATAGTCCGACGAATAAATAAATAAATATATAAGATTTAACGTCAATAACATATAAAATTTAGCGTCAGCAACATATAAAATTTTGCGTCGACAACATAAAAAGTGGCAGAGGTGCATTGCACTTGCATCGGCGCCGCTGGGGACAATACCCCCAGCGGCAGTATCGCCTTCATCTAAGTCGCATTGACCGATCGCAGGTCCTGACTCACGCAACATACAGATCAGCCGCCCAGGGGCGGCATCGTCATCTCAAGCTCGTGCGCTCGCTCGCTTGTTTCTAGATAATAAATAAATAAATAAATAAATAAATAATTCGCGCTGGACACGTGCCAGGGTTAGTATATCCTATTTTGGAGCTTGAGTTGTTAGTAAGCATGCTCTGGCTCAGCACTTGTTATAGCGGGAACGGGACAGGTTCCCGGGTGATCATAGGGCTCCTGGTTTTCTGCCCTTGACTCTACACCCCTATAAGGGTCATCTGATGGGCAAGCCGCTTCGGTGGCAACCCCCGACCCCGCGTTCGCCACGGAGTATTGCCGAACCCCGGTGACGTGCTCAACGTACATGTCTCGAGACCAGGCTATTGTCTCTGAAATTATGAGACGTCTCATCACCGCCGCGTATCGGTGAGAGACGCGCAGCCTCTGGAGGAGTCCTTCATTATCCCCGTCCCAGGCGCCCAAGGAGCCGACGATGAAGGCGCCGACCTCGACGGTGTATCCGCGCCCACGTAGCGATTCGGCGAGGGGTTCATACTTTGAAAGTTTGTCCCGCCTCGCCTCCACTAGCGCGTCCGCAGCGTTTTCGAAGGGCACGGCCACATCGACGAGGACGATCGTCTTTGACGGCTCGTGTGTCACGACGATGTCGGGACGCAGAGCCGCCAATTCATCGCCGACTCCAGGGACGCGCCTATCTATGCGAATCTCCCCCGGCAGTCGGGAGGCCTTCGCGAGCCGATCTACTATGGCATGATGCCTCAACTGTCGCGCAGCCGCATGTTTGCCGCAATGAGAGAGCACATGAGGAAGGCTTTCCAACTCATATCCGCACCGCCGACAGCGCTTGTCACCGGCCGCCCAGCGTCGGTTCCCGTTCAAGGGGACGACGTCCAGACGAGCACGGTGAACGAAGCGCCAGTCTGCGAAGCGGGTATGACCCCCCGTCCGCATAAAGTGGTTACTCAATGCATGACGGGAGGTAGCGTCGTAGACCTTCCCCTGATCTGGCTTGGCGACCAGGGAACGTAGATAGTGCTCCCCCACCACAGCCCTCATACGACCGATAATCTGCCCCTTGGCAGCGGGCGGTATTATGATTTTCCCACTCTCACGGATCGAATCTACCTCCACCGAGAGTTCCTGCCGCTCCTCGCCCCATCTCCAGCGAAATCCGAGGCGATCACCGGACCTCCTCCCCGCTTCTCTCACCCGCGACCAAAATGAGGCGCGTCCTGAGGATGCCCTCGCCAAATCCCCCTCCAGCGAGCCGGAGAGGTACTTGGCGAGGTCCCCGTGATCAGGGGTCCTTACGACCTTCCCACGTACAGCGGCTCCCAGCGAAGACTTCGCAATGGCCGCCACGACCGCGTCACTTGAATTCAACATCCTGAACGCGTGAGCAACGGTCGTGACGTCCGCTAGGTCAGCCAGCGGGAGAAGGCCACAACCTCCCCTGGAGGGGGGGATGTAGACCAACTCTGCGCTGGCCCGCTGGGGCAGATTGAGCCAAGCCTTGACTGTACGTCGGATGGTCTTATCAGCCTCAGTCAGGACGCTCTTCCTCAAAGTGGCACCCCTCAGCAGGAAATCAAGTCGAGGCAAGATGAACGTCGCCACCGTCTCAATTTTCTGCCAGGGGGCGAGCAGGGAAGAGTCGACAGCTTGGAGGTCAGCGAGCATACCCTGGATCGCTGAGTATGGAGTTTGGTCGACAGACACTCCGGTGGGAACCCCAAGGTGCAAATAGGCCTCACCAACTGCCAGAGCGGAGATCCGCTCTCCTCCGAGGGTGAACTCAGTCTGTTCCACCCCCCCCATTCCCCTTGATGTGCAGAGAAGCACATTTCCGGGGATTGAAGGAGAGGCCCAGACGTCGTGCCGTTCCCTCAGCTGCCTGTAACAGCCTCCCCATGCCCTCAGGCGATGTAGCGACGAGTGCTACATCGTCGGCGTATGCCAGGGCAGCCACTCTGTGCCCCGCCAATTCATACCCCTCCCCCGAGTCGGTCGCACCACGGACCACAGGCTCGAGGGCGAGATTGAAAAGGATGGGGCTCAGGGGGCACCCCTGCCTCACCCCAGAGCGCATGGGTATATCTCCCGTAAAGCCTTCGGCAGTACGAACCCGAGTGACGCAGCCATCGTACAGGCTCGCCACTATCGCGCGTGTCTCCCGCGGGACTCCCGCATCCTCCAGCGCCCCCATGATGGCATCATGGGGAACAGATCCAAAAGCATTGGATAAGTCCAGCCATGACGCCACCACTTCCCGGTTTCGCCGACGAGCGTCGGCCAGGACCTCCTGAAGCACGAAATTGTGCTCCAGGCATCCCTCGTGGGGAAGAAAACCCTTCTGCGCTGGGCAGAGCCGTTGGTTCATAACGGCCCAGCGGGTGAGTCGGTCAGCCAGCACCGCCGCGAAGAGCTTCGGGATTACATCTCCCAGCGCAAGTGGTCTCCAATTCGAGAGGTCATCCCGGTCACCTTTTTTATGGATCAAGACGGTGTTAGATCTCTTCCACCCGTCCGGAACACAGCCAACCCGGCGGCACGCATTGAAAAAAGATGTTAAAAGAACGGCGCCTGGGTCGGACTTCCTCAGATCGCCGTAAGTAAGGCCGTCGGGTCCAGGGGCCGAATTTTTCATCCCCTTGAGCCGACGACCGACCTCGGCGGCTGAGTAATCCGATACCAGGGCGCCGTTAGACTCTGGCGTCGCTTCGTCCGGGTTGAGCCTCGGGAGGTCACCCGTGGGTTGCCGACCCGCATATAAGGTTGCAAAGTGCCTTTGGACAATGTCCTTGGGCACCTCGCAGTGCAATGAGGCCCCTTGCAGGACCTCCCTTACAGCGCGCCGGCGGTTGGAGCGGAAGAGGTGTTGTATACGGGTGGCCTCCCGGATCTGCTCCGCGCGGGGGATATTACCGCGAGGACCGGTATCCCCTCCCGAACTGGCTTCCACTCTTGCCGGTCGACGCGCCCCCTGACCCGATGCAGGGCGCCGACCGCCTCCCCCCCCGCTGGGGGCTACACTGGCAGCCCCGCGCGCCCCCTCGGCGTGCCTTCCAAAGAAGCTCGCCACGCGGGTAGCAAGCTCCTCTAGTTGGCCTCGTGATTCTACCGCGGCGGCCACCGCTGCGAGTTCGGCCACAAGAGCCTCCCTCTCGCCGTGTCCGGGCCGCGGCGTCCTCGCGGGTTGTCGAGGTGACCTCGCAGGACCGCTCCTTTCCCCCACCGCACGGCGCCCGCCATTGACCCGCGGGCGTGGAGCCGCTAGCTGACGCGGATGCCTCACAGACGAAGACCGGGCCCGTCCTCCGTCGGCTGGTCTCGTGTCATCCCGTCTAGCGCTCACCTGGACGGGATCGACTGCCCTCCGTAGTGTCGGAGGTGCCCCCTCGGCTGCGCTTTCCCGAGCCTCTTCCCCGTCCTGGCTCACCCTCCCTGCTTCTACTGTATGTGTCGTTGTCGTCCTCTGTCCTGTTCCCGCAGTCCTGCAAACGCAACAAACATACATTATCACCCGGCTTGCGCCGGGCTCGTTAGACGCGCTATTATTATTATTTACATCTTCGGCCGGGGACCCGCCCCGGCCGGTCAAACTATCATTAAGCAAAGAACTAAAACTAGTCGCATCGGTTGGGCTCCGCGTCGTTCGGACCGGTGACCCCTGGCCAAGCCGCTGTGCGGGGGAGGCCCGCTCACCCCGCTCTTGTTGTTGTTGTCGCAGCTGCTGTTGTTGACGTTGCTGCTGCGGCGGCTGCCTCTGCCGCCCGGATGCTGGAGATGCCGGCGAAGCTGGCGGTGGCGATGGTGTTTCCTCCAGCCTGCGCTGCCCCGCTCCTTTCCTTCGTCTCCTGGCAGCGGGTGTCCAGCCCTCCTCGTCGGACGACAGAATGGCTGCTCGTGACCGGATTGTGGCCTCAGCCTCCTTTGGCGACTCCTCCGTGACCCCGAGAGAGCGTGGCGAAGGTGTAGCAGCCACGCTCGCGTAGGATCTCCTGCTCCGGGTCATTTTGGCCGAAGTCTCCACCCTGGGGGACGCTGGAGTGGAGTTCGCGTCCCCCGCTGCCCCCCTGGTGGCCTGGGGGGACATCCTCGTGGGCTCGGGCGTCTTCTTGCCGGCCCGAGCCGTTTCCATTGGGGTGGAGGTGGTCATTTCTGTGGCGGATGTTGCCGCCCTATCCCGCGTGGCCACTGGTGTGCTGGAGAGGAGTTGATCCGAGAGCCTCCTCTCCATGGATCTTCTCGGGACGGTCGGCGAAGGCTCGAAGATGGTGGAGAGCCTTGCCACCGTCCCTTTGGCCACCGATGTAGTGGTGGAAGCCACTGCCGGGATGGGCATGCCACAGACGGAGGTAGTCGTCGTCGTGGTGGTCATCGTTGCAGCGACGCTGCACGTAATCGGAGGCGCCGAGGTGGTGAAGGCGCCTCCCGAGGCCGCTGCGGCTGCCTTAGCAGCGGCCCTCGTCCTCACAGTGCATTGCGGCGCGGGCGGGAGTGACGTAGCCCGCGCCGCTCGTGCCGGCGCCGCTGCTGAGGCTGAGGCAGGCGCCGAGCTGTTCGTGGCTCCCTTTGGCGACTTGCGAGTCGCGACGGGAGCCATCCGTGGCGCCATCTTACAGCTCGCCGTGGGTACTTTCTGCGGCGGGCCGGCCAGAGGAGGCTCGCCGCTCGCCCGTGCGCTTCTGGTGGTTCTCACCCCCGCTACTGGGGGGCGAGGCGCCGGGCTGATTGAAGCGCGCGGGGCAGAGGTGTTAGAAGCCCCGCCGCTGGTCCTCCTCGTCCTGGATATTACTGCCGGCCCGCTCGTGGACGCTGTGGTGGTGCCCTTACCCACGGTCTGTCGTCCTCGGTCCATGAATCCGGCGATGGAGGGCTGTCTTTTGGTGGTGGGGACCGCTGCCTTGTTGGGCAGCGCGGCTCTGCTGCGAGTGATCCTGGGGACGGCGGTGGCGGTAGATGTCATCCTCGTTGTTGTTTTCGAGGCAGCCGCCGTGGTCCGTACTGGGCCAGATGGAGTACGGACTGTCGGTGAGCCCCCAGAGGTCAAGGGGTCAGCCGGCACGACCGGAGCCGTCGTCACAACGCTGGCGCTTGAAGTCTCGCCATCCGTGGTCGTTCTACTCGACTGATCGCTTATGTCTATGATTATAATGCTTGCGTTGTGGCTACTAGTGTTCCTACTATTATTACGCTCCTCGGCCGTGGCCGAGAGCCCGACCGACTGATCGCCGGCGGCTGCAGCACGCGGCCCAGCGGTCATGGGAGCACCCGGGTGCTGCTCACTAAAGTGCGCCTTGATGCGCTTAATCGCATACGCCGACTTGTCCCTGTGGCTGCAGATTGCACACTCCCATAGGTGGCTCTTAATATTTTTATGGTGCAGCTTTGTATGCTTTCGCAGATCTTCATGCCGCTGGAACACGCCGTTGCTTTTTTGCGCGAGGTTAATGGTGCCCGTATAACATATTGGGCACCTGTATTCCGTCGGGAACGGAAAACGCTGCACTAGGATCTCGCCGTCTAGTGCAGGCTGCATTTTTCCGCCGGTTCTGGCCGGATTTAGCCACTATAAAATGAAGTTATACGTCTGAGTAGATAAAGATAAGCTAAATTGTGGCTTTTCCCCGTAAGATACGGTGGAGCGAATTCGTTAAATTCGAAAAGCAGGCACTCGCGAAGTAAATAAATACGCGGTCAGTCGTTCAAACGGACGTAACGTCCGCCGTACGACGGCGCAAGCCAGGGAACGGTGCCTTATGGGCCACCTATCGGCAGTCGTGGGGTGTAAAGGGTCCCGCGACTCCGATAGAACTAAAACTTACCGTACCAGCGGTAAAATCGCGCGAGCTGTAAAGGGGCTCGCGCTCGTCAGAATACCTGGCTTCCGTCGTCGTACTGCACCGCACTCACACAACGATTAATAATTTACGCGGCGTGCACTCCTTCACACTCGCGGTCACTCCACCGTACCACTGCGCGGGCTCTCCTCGCGATAGAGAAAAAAGCACAAAAAAATAGACTAAAAACTTACGGTAAGATCAAAGTGTAGTTTGGAAATAGCAAATGGTGTTAAGTAGCTCTAATTGAGCCGATCCTGATGGTACTGCAATACCAGGTCGACTCGCGACGGGGGTGGAGCAAGCCCCTCCGACCCGTCAATTTCCAAAAATCAGATTAATATTCTGACTCCCCAATGGGGAGTGTATCAGATATTAAGCTGATAAGAACAGATAAAAGGCGTTTATTCAACTAATGTTTCCCCGGGGCATACCCCGGGGATTGAATACATTTCATTTTGGGACAAGCCCTTATCTAGCCGATAGTCCGACGAATAAATAAATAAATATATAAAATTTAACGTCAATAACATATAAAATTTAGCGTCAGCAACATATAAAATTTTGCGTCGACAACATAAAAAGTGGCAGAGGTGCATTGCACTTGCATCGGCGCCGCTGGGGACAATACCCCCAGCGGCAGTATCGCCTTCATCTAAGTCGCATTGACCGATCGCAGGTCCTGACTCACGCAACATACAGATCAGCCGCCCAGGGGCGGCATCGTCATCTCAAGCTGGTGCGCTCGCTCGCTTGTTCCTCGATAATAAATAAATAAATAAATAAATAATTCGCGCTGGACACGTGCCAGGGTTAGTATATTCTATTTTGGAGCTTGAGTTGTTAGTAAGCATGCTCTGGCTCAGCACTTGTTATAGCGGGAACGGGACAGGTTCCCGGGTGATCATGGGGCTCCTGGTTTTCTGCCCTTGACTCTACACCCCTATAAGGGTCATCTGATGGGCAAGCCGCTTCGGTGGCAACCCCCGACCCCGCGTTCGCCACGGAGTATTGCCGAACCCCGGTGACGTGCTCAACGTACATGTCTCGAGACCAGGCTATTGTCTCTGAAATTATGAGACGTCTCATCACCGCCGCGTATCGGTGAGAGACGCGCAGCCTCTGGAGGAGTCCTTCATTATCCCCGTCCCAGGCGCCCAAGGAGCCAACGATGAAGGCGCCGACCTCGACGGTGTATCCGCGCCCACGTAGCGATTCAGCGAGGGGTTCATACTTTGAAAGTTTGTCCCGCCTCGCCTCCACTAGCGCGTCCGCAGCGTTTTCGAAGGGCACGGCCACATCGACGAGGACGATCGTCTTTGACGGCTCGTGTGTCACGACGATGTCGGGACGCAGAGCCGCCAATTCACCGCCGACTCCAGGGACGCGCCTATCTATGCGAATCTCCCCCGGCAGTCGGGAGGCCTTCGCGAGCCGATCTACTATGGCATGATGCCTCAACTGTCGCGCAGCCGCATGTTTGCCGCAATGAGAGAGCACATGAGGAAGGCTTTCCAACTCATATCCGCACCGCCGACAGCGCTTGTCACCGGCCGCCCAGCGTCGGTTCCCGTTCAAGGGGACGACGTCCAGACGAGCACGGTGAACGAAGCGCCAGTCTGCGAAGCGGGTATGACCCCCCGTCCGCATAAAGTGGTTACTCAATGCATGACGGGAGGTAGCGTCGTAGACCTTCCCCTGATCTGGCTTGGCGACCAGGGAACGTAGATAGTGCTCCCCCACCACAGCCCTCATACGACCGATAATCTGCCCCTTGGCAGCGGGCGGTATTATAATTTTCCCACTCTCACGGATCGAATCTACCTCCACCGAGAGTTCCTGCCGCTCCTCGCCCCATCTCCAGCGAAATCCGAGGCGATCACCGGACCTCCTCCCCGCTTCTCTCACCCGCGACCAAAATGAGGCGCGTCCTGAGGATGCCCTCGCCAAATCCCCCTCCAGCGAGCCGGAGAGGTACTTGGCGAGGTCCCCGTGATCAGGGGTCCTTACGACCTTCCCACGTACAGCGGCTCCCAGCGAAGACTTCGCAATGGCCGCCACGACCGCGTCACTTGAATTCAACATCCTGAACGCGTGAGCAACGGTCGTGACGTCCGCTAGGTCAGCCAGCGGGAGAAGGCCACAACCTCCCCTGGAGGGGGGGATGTAGACCAACTCTGCGCTGGCCCGCTGGGGCAGATTGAGCCAAGCCTTGACTGTACGTCGGATGGTCTTATCAGCCTCAGTCAGGACGCTCTTCCTCAAAGTGGCACCCCTCAGCAGGAAATCAAGTCGGGGCAAGATGAACGTCGCCACCGTCTCAATTTTCTGCCAGGGGGCGAGCAGGGAAGAGTCGACAGCTTGGAGGTCAGCGAGCATACCCTGGATCGCTGAGTATGGAGTTTGGTCGACAGACACTCCGGTGGGAACCCCAAGGTGCAAATAGGCCTCACCAACTGCCAGAGCGGAGATCCGCTCTCCTCCGAGGGTGAACTCAGTCTGTTCCACCCCCCCATTCCCCTTGATGTGCAGAGAAGCACATTTCCGGGGATTGAAGGAGAGGCCCAGACGTCGTGCCGTTCCCTCAGCTGCCTGCAACAGCCTCCCCATGCCCTCAGGCGATGTAGCGACGAGTGCCACATCGTCGGCGTATGCCAGGGCAGCCACTCTGTGCCCCGCCAATTCATACCCCTCCCCCGAGTCGGTCGCACCACGGACCACAGGCTCGAGGGCGAGATTGAAAAGGATGGGGCTCAGAGGGCACCCCTGCCTCACCCCAGAGCGCATGGGTATATCTCCCGTAAAGCCTTCGGCAGTACGAACCCGAGTGACGCAGCCATCGTACAGGCTCGCCACTATCGCGCGTGTCTCCCGCGGGACTCCCGCATCCTCCAGCGCCCCCATGATGGCGTCATGGGGAACAGATCCAAAAGCGTTGGATAAGTCCAGCCATGACGCCACCACCTCCCGGTTTCGCCGACGAGCGTCGGCCAGGACCTCCTGAAGCACGAAATTGTGCTCCAGGCATCCCTCGTGGGGAAGAAAACCCTTCTGCGCTGGGCAGAGCCGTTGGTTCATAACGGCCCAGCGGGTGAGTCGGTCAGCCAGCACCGCCGCAAAGAGCTTCGGGATTACATCTCCCAGCGCAAGTGGTCTCCAATTCGAGAGGTCATCCCAGTCACCTTTTTTATGGATCAAGACGGTGTTAGATCTCTTCCACCCGTCCGGAACACAGCCAACCCGGCGGCACGCATTGAAAAAAGATGTTAAAAGAACGGCGCCTGGGTCGGACTTCCTCAGATCGCCGTAAGTAAGGCCGTCGGGTCCAGGGGCTGAATTTTTCATCCCCTTGAGCCGACGACCGACCTCGGCGGCTGAGTAATCCGATACCAGCGCGCCGTTAGACTCTGGCGTCGCTTCGTCCGGGTTGAGCCTCGGGAGGTCACCCGTGGGTTGCCGACCCGCATATAAGGTTGCAAAGTGCCTTTGGACAATGTCCTTGGGCACCTCGCAGTGCAATGAGGCCCCTTGCAGGACCTCCCTTACAGCGCGCCGGCGGTTGGAACGGAAGAGGTGTTGTATACGGGTGGCCTCCCGGATCTGCTCCGCGCGGGGGATATTACCGCGAGGACCGGTATCCCCTCCCGAACTGGCTTCCACTCTTGCCGGTCGACGCGCCCCCTGACCCGATGCAGGGCGCCGACCGCCTCCCCCCCCGCTGGGGGCTACACTGGCAGCCCCGCGCGCCCCCTCGGCGTGCCTTCCAAAGAAGCTCGCCACGCGGGTAGCAAGCTCCTCTAGTTGGCCCCGTGATTCTACCGCGGCGGCCACCGCTGCGAGTTCGGCCACAAGAGCCTCCCTCTCGCCGTGTCCGGGCCGCGGCGTCCTCGCGGGTTGTCGAGGTGACCTCGCAGGACCGCTCCTTTCCCCCACCGCACGGCGCCCGCCATTGACCCGCGGGCGTGGAGCCGCTAGCTGACGCGGATGCCTCACAGACGAAGACCGGGCCCGTCCTCCGTCGGCTGGTCTCGCGTCATCCCGTCTAGCGCTCACCTGGACGGGATCGACTGCCCTCCGTAGTGTCGGAGGTGCCCCCTCGGCTGCGCTTTCCCGAGCCTCTTCCCCGTCCTGGCTCACCCTCCCTGCTTCTACTGTATGTGTCGTTGTCGTCCTCTGTCCTGTTCCCGCAGTCCTGCAAACGCAACAAACATACATTATCACCCGGCTTGCGCCGGGCTCGTTAGACGCGCTATTATTATTATTTACATCTTCGGCCGGGGACCCGCCCCGACCGGTCACGCTATTACTAATCCTAATACTAATACTACTACAATAATTTATCGGGCTCTGGGTCACTCGGACCGGTGACCCCTGGGCAGACCGTGGTGCGGGGGAGTCCCGCTCACCCCGCTGTTGTTGTTGTTGACGTTGCTGCCGCTGCTGCTGCTGCTGCGGCGACTGCCTCGTCCGCCCGGATGCAGAAGATGACGAGGAAGAATCTACTATCCTGCGCCGCCCAGCTCCTCTTCTTCTCTTCTTGCTGGTGGCGGTAGTCCATCCTTCATCTCCGGGCGACAGTCTCCCTTCAGATGATCCTGATTCATAATCAGGATCCTCAGCCTCATCCGACGACTCCTCGATTACCCCGAGGGAGCGCTGCGAGGGCGTGGCCAGCACACTCGCGTAGGATCTTCTGCTGCTCCCCGGGGTATTCCCTGCCGATGCCTCCACCCTGGGGGATGCTATGGTGGAATTAGCATCCCCCACTTCCCCCCTGGTGGACCGGGGGGATATCCTTGTTGGCTCGGGCGTCCTCTTCTCTGCCCGAGCAGTCTCGATTGGGGTGGAGGTGGCTATGTCTGTGGCTGAAGCTGCTGCCCTGTCTCGCGTGGCCACTGGCGTGGAGAGGAGCTGGTCCGAGAGCCTCCTCTCCGTTGAACTTCTTCTTCTTCTCGGGACGGTTGGCGAAGGCTCAGAGATGGTCGAGAGCCTTGCCACCGTCCCTGTCGCCACTGCAGATGTAGCGGCCACCGATGAGACAGGCGTGCCACAGACAGAGGTAGTCGTCGTTGTCGTTGTAAGCGTGGCAGCGACGCTGCACGTTATTGGAGGCGCCGAGGTGGTGGAGGCGCCTCCCGAGGCCGCTGCAGCTGCCTTAGCAGCGGACCTCGTCTTGACCGTGTATTGCGGCGCGGGCGGGAGTGACGTAGCCCGCGCCGCTCGTGCCGGCGCCGCTGCGGAGGCTGAGTTGGGCGCTGATCTCCCTGTGACCCCTTTAGTCGGCTTGGGCGCCGACGTCGTCGTAGTGGTAGGGGTCACTCGCAGCGTCGTCCTCGTGGTGGACGTGCCCTTGTTTGGCGGGCCAGCCTGAGGAGGCTCGCTGGCAGCCCGGGCGCTTCTTGTTCTCACCCCCACTACTGGAGGGTGAGGCGCCGGGCTGATTGTTGTGCGCGGGGCAAAGGTGGAGGTTGCCCCGCTGCTGGTCCTCCTCGCTCCTGTGGCAGTCAAGGATGTTGTTGTTGTTGCTGCTGCTGCGGCTGGCCCGCTAGGCGACGCGACTGCGGAGTCATTGCCCTTGGACTGTCGTCCCCGGGCCACGAACCCGGTGATGCTGGCCTGTTTGGTGGTGGAGCCGCTCGCATTTCTGCTGGGCGGCGCGGCCTTTGTCCAGGCGGTACTCCTCGTGCTGACGGCGGCGGAGGTCCTCTTCTTTGCGGCGTTGTTCATGGATGTCGAGGCAGCCGCCGTGGTCCGAGCTGGGATGGTCGGTGCTCGGACCGTCGGTGTGCCCCCAGAGGTCAGGGGGTCAGCCGGCGTGCCCAGAGCTGTCGTCCTACCCGTTACATTTGAAATCGCGCTAGTCGCGGTCGTCCTAACTGTCGCATTGTCGCTTGCGTTAAAGCTTGTCCTGTAGCTATTTGTGGTGGTATTGCTGTTGTTATTGCTATATATGCTACAGTTACGCTCCTCGGCCACGGCCGAGAGCCCGACCGACTGATCGCCGGCGGCTGCAGCACGTGCTCCAGCGGTCACAGTTACACCAGGGTGTATTTTCTCAAAGTGGGACTTGATCCGCTTTACCGCGTACGCCGATTTATCGCGGAGCCCACAGCTAGCGCATTCCCACACATGTCCCGTAACGTTTTTGTGGTGTAACTTCACGTGTTTTCGCAGGTCCTCGTGCCGCTGAAACACGCCGTTGCTCTTTTGCGAGATGTTAATTGTGCCCGTATAACAGATCGGGCACCTGAATTCTGAGGGAAATGGATATCGCTGCACTAGGATTTCGCCATCTAGTGCAGGCTGCATTTTGCCGCCGGTTCTGGCCGGATTTAGCCACTCAAGGGATCAAGTAAAATGAGAGAAAAAAAAAAAATAAATAAATAAATAAAAGGAAGAAGACTAGAACGGGGTCGCAGAGTTAAAAATAGTAAAATAAGATTATATATGCCCGAGTAAAATGATAGAAAATAAGCTAGATTGTGGCTTTTCCCCGTAAGATACGGTGGAGCGAATTCGTTAGATTCGAGAAGCAGGCACTCGCGAAGTAAATAAATACGCGGTCAGTCGTTCAAACGGACGTAACGTCCGCCGTACGACGGCGCAAGCCAGGGAACGGTGCCTTATGGGCCACCTATCGGCAGTCGTGGGATGTAAAGGGTCCCGCGACTCCGATAGAACTAAAACTTACCGTACCAGCGGTAAAATCGCGCGAGCTGTAAAGGGGCTCGCGCTCGTCAGAATACCTGGCTTCCGTCGTCGTACTGCACCGCACTCACACAACGATTAATAATTTACGCGGCGTGCACTCCTTCACACTCGCGGTCACTCCACCGTACCACTGCGCGGGCTCTCCTCGCGATAGAAAAAAACACAAAAAAATAGACTGAAAACTTACGGTAAGATCAAAGTGTAGTTTGGAAATAGCAAATGGTGTTTAAGTAGCTCTAATTGAGCCGATCCTGATGGTACTGCAATACCAGGTCGACTCGCGACGGGGGTGGAGCAAGCCCCTCCGACCCGTCAATTTCCAAAAATCAGATTAATATTCTGACTCCCCAATGGGGAGTGTATCAGATATTAAGCTGATAAGAACAGATAAAAGGCGTTTATTCAACTAATGTTTCCCCGGGGCATACCCCGGGGATTGAATACATTTCATTTTGGGACAAGCCCTTATCTAGCCGATAGTCCGACGAATAAATAAATAAATATATAAAATTTAACGTCAATAACATATAAAATTTAGCGTCAGCAACATATAAAATTTTGCGTCGACAACATAAAAAGTGGCAGAGGTGCATTGCACTTGCATCGGCGCCGCTGGGGACAATACCCCCAGCGGCAGTATCGCCTTCATCTAAGTCGCATTGACCGATCGCAGGTCCTGACTCACGCAACATACAGATCAGCCGCCCAGGGGCGGCATCGTCATCTCAAGCTGGTGCGCTCGCTCGCTTGTTCCTCGATAATAAATAAATAAATAAATAAATAATTCGCGCTGGACACGTGCCAGGGTTAGTATATTCTATTTTGGAGCTTGAGTTGTTAGTAAGCATGCTCTGGCTCAGCACTTGTTATAGCGGGAACGGGACAGGTTCCCGGGTGATCATGGGGCTCCTGGTTTTCTGCCCTTGACTCTACACCCCTATAAGGGTCATCTGATGGGCAAGCCGCTTCGGTGGCAACCCCCGACCCCGCGTTCGCCACGGAGTATTGCCGAACCCCGGTGACGTGCTCAACGTACATGTCTCGAGACCAGGCTATTGTCTCTGAAATTATGAGACGTCTCATCACCGCCGCGTATCGGTGAGAGACGCGCAGCCTCTGGAGGAGTCCTTCATTATCCCCGTCCCAGGCGCCCAAGGAGCCAACGATGAAGGCGCCGACCTCGACGGTGTATCCGCGCCCACGTAGCGATTCAGCGAGGGGTTCATACTTTGAAAGTTTGTCCCGCCTCGCCTCCACTAGCGCGTCCGCAGCGTTTTCGAAGGGCACGGCCACATCGACGAGGACGATTGTCTTTGACGGCTCGTGTGTCACGACGATGTCGGGACGCAGAGCCGCCAATTCACCGCCGACTCCAGGGACGCGCCTATCTATGCGAATCTCCCCCGGCAGTCGGGAGGCCTTCGCGAGCCGATCTACTATGGCATGATGCCTCAACTGTCGCGCAGCCGCATGTTTGCCGCAATGAGAGAGCACATGAGGAAGGCTTTCCAACTCATATCCGCACCGCCGACAGCGCTTGTCACCGGCCGCCCAGCGTCGGTTCCCGTTCAAGGGGACGACGTCCAGACGAGCACGGTGAACGAAGCGCCAGTCTGCGAAGCGGGTATGACCCCCCGTCCGCATAAAGTGGTTACTCAATGCATGACGGGAGGTAGCGTCGTAGACCTTCCCCTGATCTGGCTTGGCGACCAGGGAACGTAGATAGTGCTCCCCCACCACAGCCCTCATACGACCGATAATCTGCCCCTTGGCAGCGGGCGGTATTATAATTTTCCCACTCTCACGGATCGAATCTACCTCCACCGAGAGTTCCTGCCGCTCCTCGCCCCATCTCCAGCGAAATCCGAGGCGATCACCGGACCTCCTCCCCGCTTCTCTCACCCGCGACCAAAATGAGGCGCGTCCTGAGGATGCCCTCGCCAAATCCCCCTCCAGCGAGCCGGAGAGGTACTTGGCGAGGTCCCCGTGATCAGGGGTCCTTACGACCTTCCCACGTACAGCGGCTCCCAGCGAAGACTTCGCAATGGCCGCCACGACCGCGTCACTTGAATTCAACATCCTGAACGCGTGAGCAACGGTCGTGACGTCCGCTAGGTCAGCCAGCGGGAGAAGGCCACAACCTCCCCTGGAGGGGGGGATGTAGACCAACTCTGCGCTGGCCCGCTGGGGCAGATTGAGCCAAGCCTTGACTGTACGTCGGATGGTCTTATCAGCCTCAGTCAGGACGCTCTTCCTCAAAGTGGCACCCCTCAGCAGGAAATCAAGTCGGGGCAAGATGAACGTCGCCACCGTCTCAATTTTCTGCCAGGGGGCGAGCAGGGAAGAGTCGACAGCTTGGAGGTCAGCGAGCATACCCTGGATCGCTGAGTATGGAGTTTGGTCGACAGACACTCCGGTGGGAACCCCAAGGTGCAAATAGGCCTCACCAACTGCCAGAGCGGAGATCCGCTCTCCTCCGAGGGTGAACTCAGTCTGTTCCACCCCCCCATTCCCCTTGATGTGCAGAGAAGCACATTTCCGGGGATTGAAGGAGAGGCCCAGACGTCGTGCCGTTCCCTCAGCTGCCTGCAACAGCCTCCCCATGCCCTCAGGCGATGTAGCGACGAGTGCCACATCGTCGGCGTATGCCAGGGCAGCCACTCTGTGCCCCGCCAATTCATACCCCTCCCCCGAGTCGGTCGCACCACGGACCACAGGCTCGAGGGCGAGATTGAAAAGGATGGGGCTCAGAGGGCACCCCTGCCTCACCCCAGAGCGCATGGGTATATCTCCCGTAAAGCCTTCGGCAGTACGAACCCGAGTGACGCAGCCATCGTACAGGCTCGCCACTATCGCGCGTGTCTCCCGCGGGACTCCCGCATCCTCCAGCGCCCCCATGATGGCGTCATGGGGAACAGATCCAAAAGCGTTGGATAAGTCCAGCCATGACGCCACCACCTCCCGGTTTCGCCGACGAGCGTCGGCCAGGACCTCCTGAAGCACGAAATTGTGCTCCAGGCATCCCTCGTGGGGAAGAAAACCCTTCTGCGCTGGGCAGAGCCGTTGGTTCATAACGGCCCAGCGGGTGAGTCGGTCAGCCAGCACCGCCGCAAAGAGCTTCGGGATTACATCTCCCAGCGCAAGTGGTCTCCAATTCGAGAGGTCATCCCGGTCACCTTTTTTATGGATCAAGACGGTGTTAGATCTCTTCCACCCGTCCGGAACACAGCCAACCCGGCGGCACGCATTGAAAAAAGATGTTAAAAGAACGGCGCCTGGGTCGGACTTCCTCAGATCGCCGTAAGTAAGGCCGTCGGGTCCAGGGGCTGAATTTTTCATCCCCTTGAGCCGACGACCGACCTCGGCGGCTGAGTAATCCGATACCAGCGCGCCGTTAGACTCTGGCGTCGCTTCGTCCGGGTTGAGCCTCGGGAGGTCACCCGTGGGTTGCCGACCCGCATATAAGGTTGCAAAGTGCCTTTGGACAATGTCCTTGGGCACCTCGCAGTGCAATGAGGCCCCTTGCAGGACCTCCCTTACAGCGCGCCGGCGGTTGGAACGGAAGAGGTGTTGTATACGGGTGGCCTCCCGGATCTGCTCCGCGCGGGGGATATTACCGCGAGGACCGGTATCCCCTCCCGAACTGGCTTCCACTCTTGCCGGTCGACGCGCCCCCTGACCCGATGCAGGGCGCCGACCGCCTCCCCCCCCGCTGGGGGCTACACTGGCAGCCCCGCGCGCCCCCTCGGCGTGCCTTCCAAAGAAGCTCGCCACGCGGGTAGCAAGCTCCTCTAGTTGGCCCCGTGATTCTACCGCGGCGGCCACCGCTGCGAGTTCGGCCACAAGAGCCTCCCTCTCGCCGTGTCCGGGCCGCGGCGTCCTCGCGGGTTGTCGAGGTGACCTCGCAGGACCGCTCCTTTCCCCCACCGCACGGCGCCCGCCATTGACCCGCGGGCGTGGAGCCGCTAGCTGACGCGGATGCCTCACAGACGAAGACCGGGCCCGTCCTCCGTCGGCTGGTCTCGCGTCATCCCGTCTAGCGCTCACCTGGACGGGATCGACTGCCCTCCGTAGTGTCGGAGGTGCCCCCTCGGCTGCGCTTTCCCGAGCCTCTTCCCCGTCCTGGCTCACCCTCCCTGCTTCTACTGTATGTGTCGTTGTCGTCCTCTGTCCTGTTCCCGCAGTCCTGCAAACGCAACAAACATACATTATCACCCGGCTTGCGCCGGGCTCGTTAGACGCGCTATTATTATTATTTACATCTTCGGCCGGGGACCCGCCCCGACCGGTCACGCTATTACTAATCCTAATACTAATACTACTACAATAATTTATCGGGCTCTGGGTCACTCGGACCGGTGACCCCTGGGCAGACCGTGGTGCGGGGGAGTCCCGCTCACCCCGCTGTTGTTGTTGTTGACGTTGCTGCCGCTGCTGCTGCTGCTGCGGCGACTGCCTCGTCCGCCCGGATGCAGAAGATGACGAGGAAGAATCTACTATCCTGCGCCGCCCAGCTCCTCTTCTTCTCTTCTTGCTGGTGGCGGTAGTCCATCCTTCATCTCCGGGCGACAGTCTCCCTTCAGATGATCCTGATTCATAATCAGGATCCTCAGCCTCATCCGACGACTCCTCGATTACCCCGAGGGAGCGCTGCGAGGGCGTGGCCAGCACACTCGCGTAGGATCTTCTGCTGCTCCCCGGGGTATTCCCTGCCGATGCCTCCACCCTGGGGGATGCTATGGTGGAATTAGCATCCCCCACTTCCCCCCTGGTGGACCGGGGGGATATCCTTGTTGGCTCGGGCGTCCTCTTCTCTGCCCGAGCAGTCTCGATTGGGGTGGAGGTGGCTATGTCTGTGGCTGAAGCTGCTGCCCTGTCTCGCGTGGCCACTGGCGTGGAGAGGAGCTGGTCCGAGAGCCTCCTCTCCGTTGAACTTCTTCTTCTTCTCGGGACGGTTGGCGAAGGCTCAGAGATGGTCGAGAGCCTTGCCACCGTCCCTGTCGCCACTGCAGATGTAGCGGCCACCGATGAGACAGGCGTGCCACAGACAGAGGTAGTCGTCGTTGTCGTTGTAAGCGTGGCAGCGACGCTGCACGTTATTGGAGGCGCCGAGGTGGTGGAGGCGCCTCCCGAGGCCGCTGCAGCTGCCTTAGCAGCGGACCTCGTCTTGACCGTGTATTGCGGCGCGGGCGGGAGTGACGTAGCCCGCGCCGCTCGTGCCGGCGCCGCTGCGGAGGCTGAGTTGGGCGCTGATCTCCCTGTGACCCCTTTAGTCGGCTTGGGCGCCGACGTCGTCGTAGTGGTAGGGGTCACTCGCAGCGTCGTCCTCGTGGTGGACGTGCCCTTGTTTGGCGGGCCAGCCTGAGGAGGCTCGCTGGCAGCCCGGGCGCTTCTTGTTCTCACCCCCACTACTGGAGGGTGAGGCGCCGGGCTGATTGTTGTGCGCGGGGCAAAGGTGGAGGTTGCCCCGCTGCTGGTCCTCCTCGCTCCTGTGGCAGTCAAGGATGTTGTTGTTGTTGCTGCTGCTGCGGCTGGCCCGCTAGGCGACGCGACTGCGGAGTCATTGCCCTTGGACTGTCGTCCCCGGGCCACGAACCCGGTGATGCTGGCCTGTTTGGTGGTGGAGCCGCTCGCATTTCTGCTGGGCGGCGCGGCCTTTGTCCAGGCGGTACTCCTCGTGCTGACGGCGGCGGAGGTCCTCTTCTTTGCGGCGTTGTTCATGGATGTCGAGGCAGCCGCCGTGGTCCGAGCTGGGATGGTCGGTGCTCGGACCGTCGGTGTGCCCCCAGAGGTCAGGGGGTCAGCCGGCGTGCCCAGAGCTGTCGTCCTACCCGTTACATTTGAAATCGCGCTAGTCGCGGTCGTCCTAACTGTCGCATTGTCGCTTGCGTTAAAGCTTGTCCTGTAGCTATTTGTGGTGGTATTGCTGTTGTTATTGCTATATATGCTACAGTTACGCTCCTCGGCCACGGCCGAGAGCCCGACCGACTGATCGCCGGCGGCTGCAGCACGTGCTCCAGCGGTCACAGTTACACCAGGGTGTATTTTCTCAAAGTGGGACTTGATCCGCTTTACCGCGTACGCCGATTTATCGCGGAGCCCACAGCTAGCGCATTCCCACACATGTCCCGTAACGTTTTTGTGGTGTAACTTCACGTGTTTTCGCAGGTCCTCGTGCCGCTGAAACACGCCGTTGCTCTTTTGCGAGATGTTAATTGTGCCCGTATAACAGATCGGGCACCTGAATTCTGAGGGAAATGGATATCGCTGCACTAGGATTTCGCCATCTAGTGCAGGCTGCATTTTGCCGCCGGTTCTGGCCGGATTTAGCCACTCAAGGGATCAAGTAAAATGAGAGAAAAAAAAAAATAAATAAATAAATAAAAGGAAGAAGACTAGAACGGGGTCGCAGAGTTAAAAATAGTAAAATAAGATTATATATGCCCGAGTAAAATGATAGAAAATAAGCTAGATTGTGGCTTTTCCCCGTAAGATACGGTGGAGCGAATTCGTTAGATTCGAGAAGCAGGCACTCGCGAAGTAAATAAATACGCGGTCAGTCGTTCAAACGGACGTAACGTCCGCCGTACGACGGCGCAAGCCAGGGAACGGTGCCTTATGGGCCACCTATCGGCAGTCGTGGGATGTAAAGGGTCCCGCGACTCCGATAGAACTAAAACTTACCGTACCAGCGGTAAAATCGCGCGAGCTGTAAAGGGGCTCGCGCTCGTCAGAATACCTGGCTTCCGTCGTCGTACTGCACCGCACTCACACAACGATTAATAATTTACGCGGCGTGCACTCCTTCACACTCGCGGTCACTCCACCGTACCACTGCGCGGGCTCTCCTCGCGATAGAAAAAAACACAAAAAAATAGACTGAAAACTTACGGTAAGATCAAAGTGTAGTTTGGAAATAGCAAATGGTGTTTAAGTAGCTCTAATTGAGCCGATCCTGATGGTACTGCAATACCAGGTCGACTCGCGACGGGGGTGGAGCAAGCCCCTCCGACCCGTCAATTTCCAAAAATCAGATTAATATTCTGACTCCCCAATGGGGAGTGTATCAGATATTAAGCTGATAAGAACAGATACTACACTTTGATCTTAGCCACACAATAATTGATACCACACGGTTCGAATTATTCAGTTTAACACAGGTAAGTTCTGATGAGGTTTAGTGTACTGTAACTATCTTTAATATCCGATTGTTTTAACTACTTACAAATGTTTGCAGCGAGATTTAAGAATAGGATAGATTGTAAGATAGTAGAATTGGTGTTATTTAGGATAAAAGTAGAATCTGATACAAAATAAGGCAATAAGAGTTTTAATAGATATGAAATGTGATTACTAAATCTGATTGCGAATTCGATTAACTGTACGTATTGAACGGAGAGAAACAAGTGAAGGAACTGTGACTTGCCTAACGATCTCGGTTATATCACAATGTACGTACAGTAAATGAATCTGCTTCGAAAAAGACTACACTAGTGTGCTCGATACACTACTACGTTCTTTGCTGCTCCGAGGGACAGAGTTTCGGTGTCAACGAGATTTCGGAACTGGTCCCGCCCGCTTTCCATTAGAATTTAGGGCTTATATACTCAATAAACCCAGCGAGATAGGGGTATGGTGGGAGAATGGGCACCGAGGGTCTGACTATGCTTGACGTTAAATTATTTATAAGGGTGCAGAGGTGCACAGCTGCTTAGTGCACTCCTATTAAGAATTTAGTTGCATACTTCAGAGACAACGTCCACCGGTAAAGTGAAAATCACCGTTTTAAGGCTTGAAGAATATGCAGTAACATTCTATGTGAGAGACTAGCAGGCTAAAATTATTGAATCCAGGGCTGAATAAAAGCAGAAAAGTACGTATCTTACTGATTCTTGATGTTCCGGTGAAAGAGAGCTAAAGCTTCTTTCGAGAGCGAACTCTATTGAATGCGGTAAATGCGGTAGAAACTGATGTTCCACTGCATGTCCGTCTGCGTGCACGACATGCGTAACCAATGCAACCATTTCTACTGCACTGTGTGTTCAGCATGATTGCGTTAATGTAAACTGTTGTCAGCACAGATTTAAATTCTGTTTTATACTGAAATGTGCAGAAAGAAGTAAAAAGGAAAGAAGTGATTGTCAAAAATGTTCGCAATAATCTCTACAGAACGAGGAATAGGATGATCGTAAACCATTGATTGGGAAGGAAGAGTGGTTTACATAAATCCATATCCGTCCACTTCTCTAATAGTAGAGTGTGATACAAGTGCGGAAAGGAGCAAATTTCCAGACGCGTGAAGTTGCTACATGAGCCGAAGGCGTAGCGGCATTGACAGGAGGACGAGTGTGGAAGTTGTCCACACTCGATAATCACACGAGTCCTGTCAATGCCACGTACCCTAAGGCGAATGTTGTAAATTCATGCGCCTGGAGGTTGGCTGCCTTACGCACTAGAAGGACACTATATTTTATGCAGTAAATGCTGTGAAAGTTTACTTTGATTGAATCGACAAAAAACAAAGTACGATTTCAATTGCTAGTTGGATCGACAGATTAACATATGTCTCTGAACTTAGCAGGAAATGTAACAAAATACCGTTAATCATTTGTTTTTCATTCCCGCACTAGTGCGGTAATAATTTACTTTCCGCACTAGTGCGATAAAGCGATCAATAAAATGAAATAAAATGCTACTTTCAACGCGCATGCAGTAACACAGTGAATATAGATTAAAGTGCGGGAATCAGCCACTTTCTGCACAATACGCAGGCCTCGAAAAGTGGACTTTCGCACCATGCGTTGCATAAAAATAGTTGAATTACAAATATGGTGATAATTGGAGAATATTGGACGATAAAGCTTTTAAGTGCAGTTTTTGCCTTGCCGTTGCTTTGTTTTCAGAAGTTTCGACCTTCACGAAGGAATAGCTTGCTATCTAGTTCTGGTGATGATGTTGTTTTCAACCTACTGACTAGGAGGAACATTTACGAAGATGAGAAACCACTGATTTACTTACATTCACAGTGTGGGTGTGTTAAGCTCTGTAAGCATTCCATCATTCTTGAAATTAACTTCTGAGGGGGTATACATTGTAGGCTATATATATAACTTTTCCGGAAGATCGACCGAACTGCGTTCGGTCCGGCGTTCTAAGAAATTCGTCTGGACGACAACGACGTTCCGAGAACGTTATCGATCGTCATCCCAACCGTCCATCCCCAATATATCCCGCAACCCCCCTTATCCCAGAGCGAGCGGCCGAGTTCCACGAGTTCACTGACGACCGGCAGAGAATAAAGTCACGCTTATAACATAACCACCAGGCTTTTATTTTCACCTTTCGTACTTCCAAATTTAAGCAACATTAGAGTTTTGGCCCTCCCTCCCGGATCATGCTACAACATAGTAGAAAAGCTCATTGGAGTTAATACACGCTTTTCACGTAAAATAGTCGCTTTGTGGAATTCTCTAGTCCCGACAGCCAGTCGTGCAATGTTTACTTACCATCCCGTGTAAGCAACATGTTTGATGAGAATCAAGCAATTTACGACGACTTTCTCAAATTGGATGAAAGTATAGATTCGCCACTAACTCTAGTATGCTGAAGTGGAAAACATTTTGGTCCCCCCAAAAGCCTTAAAATGTAAACTACAACGCCAGGCAGCCCCTCCCCTGACCACCCGCTTCCCAAAATGATTTCTTCATTTAAAATTGATCAAAAATACAAATTGATATCATTGCAAATCAAAAGCCAAGTGATGATTCAGATATAATTAACATGCAATAAAGCCAAGTTTTTATTCAATTGTTGTGTCCCGTGTGGTGCCGGCGCAGAGCGGGTAGCGGGATCGGAGGAACTCAGGCTCGTAGCGTTTAAAGGATTGGAATTTACCGGGATTAAACCGAAAACTCAATGTTTATTGGTAAGGTATAACCAAAAAACTGACAGGAGGTACAAAGTAACTCGCTGGTTCCCACTGATGTGTTCCGATTGAAATCTGGATGGGGACTCCCTGATCGGGACATCGATCGATGGCTTTGATCGGTACGGGCGTTGCCCTAATACGTGGCGTTGATCGGACTGAGTGACTCATTGCCTTATTGCTGAACGTGATTTAGTCGTTATTCGCTCGCTATTGTAGTAGTTTGGAACCGAAAAGGGAAGGCAATTGATTGGGTTAAAGTTATGTTTATTAAGATTACGATTACGACAACACAACTGCACACCAACACCAACACAACTATTCTGGCAACACTATTATTCGCCTACAACCCTACTGTACGTCTCATCTCTGGAAGACTCTCCACGACTCTCTCATCCAACGCTCATCACGATTCTTCACGACACTGGTCCTTCCCCACTGCCACTCATACTATACTCTCGCTCTCTCTCTCACATGCCTCGAAAACAAACGATAAGCGCTCCCGTCGCCAACCGTCCACGCTTTGACCGCTCGACCACACTCACACTCACACCGTAGGCCTAAAATCGTATCCCACACTATTGATACTGTTACGGTCCTGGCCCCACTGATTTCCCAATGCAACCAAACATCCGACATCCCGGGCATGAAGCTCTGAAGAGTGCCCTTGACGACATCGCTGTTCGTTTGGATAACATCGGCTTCTAGTCAGTCTTACTCTGGATCCTGTACCAGGTGCACGTATCCCACATTGGTCCGCATATACGAACAATCCCTTCCCCTTTCCTGTGTTTTAATGCCTGTTACGCGTTCCTCAAACGCGGCGAGCGACAATCGCAACAATACAATGGTAGGTCATTACCTTTGGACACAGCATCATTCTTTCAAAGAAAGGATTCGACAATATTGCTAGTTTGTGCATTCCGAGAGCCAACTTTGGGCTAGGGCGCAACACAATGATACTTAGATTTAAGTTGCAGATCGAAAATTTACAACAACAAAACTTGGCGTGCACACGCTTCCTTGCGTGGTAAGAAACTGGGAAACTTTGAATTTAATACTGGTTTTTGTTCAGGATCGATCTCCAATCGATCCCTCGAGCGTCACATGCACGGTGCAGCCAGCTGCCCATGTACGAAGACTCGCTCAGCGTACAGAGCGCGTATCCAACACTGTCACAGCGCCGAAAGTCGAAAGTAATGAGCTAGCCTTCTTACTGATTTGGGCTTCGATTAGATTGACACCTGGCACCTCACTCTGCTTGTAGGGTCACCCACTTATGATGTAATAACTCACAGATGATCCTGCAGGAGGAGTGGGGTGACATAAATAGTCGCAACAGAGCAGCCATTGCCCTCTCTTGTTTCCGCTATCTGTGAGTGATATTTCTAGATTCAGCGGGAGTTATCTCTGAGTCGCTTGCTCAATTTAAACTACTTCTGAATCAACTTAGACAGGATTGCTTGCCTGCTCTAACGAGGTAGCAAGCCTCATTCCCACTCACAGTTCCTTGTCAAGGAAGCCACAGTTTATTATTAACCATATTATACAAATACACTCTACATCCATCACGCACTAATTCCAGTATAAGCCTATCCATTTCACTTCGCCTTCTCGCCTCGTCTGCGCCGGTATCCCGATCCCTCAGTTGCAATTTAGATTCCTGCCGCAAACAGTTTTACTATATACTGGCCTTGATTTACAATTTTTCGTTTCTTGACAGTGCCCAATCTTTCATCAGCGTTTTCCAGTATTACGTAATATTACCAGTGACTTACGCAGGGGAATGATCTATAGGGATGAACCCCCCTCCACCGAAACTCTATAAAGCCGAAATTATCTAAACACATCTTTGAAGAATTTGATTTTATTAAAATTCGATATTACTGGACCATAATATTTTTTGCTGAAATAAATTAGTTGTAACTTAAAATGCTAACCATTTTCAAGCTTCGTCGTGAGAGTTTGCCTTCTCAGTTTAGGGCATTACTATTGTGACGGGGCCAGTTTGCCTCGTAACAAGTTACTCCTCGCCTCGATGAGGCAGGCCGGGCGAACGCCCGCTGTCTGTCTCTCTCTCCCTCGTTCTCACCGAAGGCTAGGTTACCACCGTTGCTCCAAGGAAGACTCAGGCGGGTAATACAGGCATTAATGCGAATTGGGCACCGCGAGGCAACTAGGTTGGCGCTGCGAGGCCAGGCGGCCTGGTGAAACGGCTTCGGCTGATAGGAGAGGAGCAGATACGGGATACCAGGACCGCGCAACCTGAAAGGCCGGATGAGCTGAGGTTAGTCCGGAAGCCAACGGAAGTGCCCTTGAGGACGGATCGCCAACCAGAGAACGAGTCAGCTGGAGAATGGAGGTCCGCAACTCCTGACGCATCGGCAGACTAGTGGCGCAGGATCGCCGAACGTGGTCGATGCGGGAGGTTGAAGTCGATCCTAACGCGCGGGATCGACTTTAACACTTGCTAAACGGAGGGAGCCACGCGAGGATTCGAGGGTAGGGGCGCTGAGGGTGTGAGGCGGGTTTAGATAATAAGGAATTCTCTCTCGCCACTTGGATTGCGACAGTCAACGCGACTATTTGCCGTCTGCGATTTATAGAGTGAGCGATTAGTGAGTGAGAGAGAGGACAAGATACGAAAGAAGCCAATTCATTATCGAAGCCAGGCAATTGGAAGCGCTTAGAGACCAAGTTATGACTGGATAAATAAACGGCATCTACCAACGGCCGTAGGATATCGCAGTAAGCATCACTTTCCTCAGTCCCTGCCCTGGGAGTTTCGTGTAGAAATTTCGAGCCCAGTAGACGGGCCTTTCGCATTTTGTTGTGCCTGAATAATTAGAATCCAGTAAGCCTGTAACTGCCCTGCCTTCCTTGGGGCGACTTCGCAAGTCAAAGAAAAGAAAAAATTACAAAGAAAGGTTTAGCCACAAAGGGGCGGGGGGGGGGGGTGGACAAACTTCTTGGGCATAAACACCGAAAAGAATTGCACACGAAATTTCTGTTCTAAACGAATGCAAGACCAGATGTGCACAAAATTGTTTTACAGCCAATGCTAAAGGTTCATTTTAAGAATCGGTTGCACATTAGGATACAAGGATCGACGAATTGGTAGGATAATTTCATTATGAGAAATGACTCGATATATGTATGTTACAGGCAGCGAATGAATATCTAAGCCTACTTGGGGCAACGAGAAGCCGGCATGACTGTTCGAAGGCGTGGTAACCTATTACACTGTGGTGTCGGGCGCTACTTAAACTGCCAGAGATTGGTAGCGTAGACGTTGGGTAACACACGAGCTCTACGATAGATCTCATGCGGGCTGCGGTAGGAGGGACCCGCGTCCGGGCGAGCGATACTATGAAGTATTTGGGGCTCACCCTGGACGGCCTCTGGCACTTTAACGAGCACTTTGACCGGTTAATCCCCCGAGTTCAGAAGGCTGCGGGCGCTTTTGGTCGCCTGCTGCCCAACATCGGGGGACCGTGGGAGGGGGTCCTACGCCTTTATGCGGGAGTCGTCCGTTCCATGGTGCGCTATGGAGCACCAATTTGGGCGAACGATTTGGCGGCTAGTCGGCGCAATTGTGCCCTGCTACTCAGGGTACAGCATCGGATGGCCATCAGGGTCCTGCGGGGTTACCGCACGATCTCCCTGGCGTCCGCGGCCCTCTTAGCGAGGTTTCCGCCCCTGGATATCCTGGCGGTGGGGGACGCGGGGCCACCGTGCCTTCCGGGATGGGGGCGGAGTCCCCACGGGACGGGGTCGATCGAGGAGTTGAAGCGCCGGACCCGGCGGCTCATTGTCGAGAAGTGGCGGGAGAGACTGGAAGATCCAGAACACTCCCGCCACAGAGCTGTCGGGGCGATTCTTTCGGGCTTGAAGGCTTGGTTGAGTCGCAGCAGGTGTCAAATATCCTACCGCACGACATGGGTCCTAGGGTGAGTACCTGTGTCGCATCAGGAAGGAGGCGACGACACAGTGCCACCACTGCGATGGGGACCGGGACACGGCGCAGCACACGCCCCAATACTGCAGAGCGTTGGCGGTGCAGCGCCTTGTCTTCGTTCAGGAGATTGATAGGGACCTCTCGCTGCCGATGGTGATCGCGAAGATTCTCCAGAAAGAGAAGGCGAAGCTGCGGCGAGAGAGGACGGACCCTTTCCGTCTGGCGAAGGCCCGTCCTCACCGCCGCTCTGCGCGGGGGGGCACCCCCCCCCTGCAGTAAGCAAGAGTACCCCGTCCCGCCGGCGGATTTCTACCCGCTGTCGTGGTCGCACGTCCCGCACAGGTGAGATTGGTAGTGCGGGAGGCACGGTTCGTTCCTCCTTCGCCGGTGGCGAAAGAGTGTGGCGAGACGTGTCTCCCCCGCCACGAGACGAGCTCCCGTATGGGGTGGGCGCGGGGCGGCATCGGTCGTGTTCGATAAGAGTTCCTGGTGCCGTGACAGTGAGCGCGGAGGATGGCCACCGTGGGGTTTTAGTCGGTAAGAGTCCAGCACTTGCAACCGGACATGGTAGTAAAGCCATGGTCGGTTTACAACATATGACTTGATTAATAAAGATATCATATTTAACACATGTTCCTTGGTTTGTATATTATTATTTAATTAAGGTTACTTAGCCGGTTCACAGAACCGATACTTACTATCCGTATGATACATGTAAGGGCTTAACCCACTCACAAGTTAGTATCATTTAGCCGCCATTTCCGAGTCCTGGAAACAATAAAATCAATAGCAAAAAACTTACCTTTAGAATTTCAAACGGCTCATTCATAAAAGATTAGAGGATTATATAACTTAAACTAAAAGAAGCTCAATGATCGTATTTCTTACCGTCAGCCGGTAATACAACAATTTACAATAGTTCTTCAGCCGCTAAGGTTTTGTCCAAAGGGTAAAATACCGGGTCAACGTTGAATCATGTACCGAATGATAACAGGTGACAATCTGTATTTAGTAGAGCAGTATGAAGCGATGGGCCGATATTATTATTTAAACACAGGAAATTTATGTATACGTTAAACTCACCGGCACGAGTAAATCTGCCGCACCGTACCATTCCTAACAAGAATTTGGAATCAAATGGCATGACTAAAATTATCCACCCGAGGTTGTAAACTAACAATAATTTGCATTAACAATCAATGCAACATCCGATTCGCGTGCGTACGTAACATCAGGCGATAGCACCGACGAGGGGGATAAGGAAGACCATCCAAAGAAGACGGGCCCGTGCATGGAAAACGAAATAACCTGCATTAAACATCAAGGGAAAACCGTTGAAGTTCCGGGAAGCTGGACCAAGTTCCAGGAAACGCCAACCGTCGCCGGAACTGAGCGAGCTCGGTACACGAGATCCGAATGTTGCATCATCATTCAAATAACTAATAAGAGTCCATAGCAACAATCACAAGTTTAGGCCGTAATATGTATCAAACAATTATAAGTCGCGAAAACAAACAATGTTAAAATTAAGAAACTGGGACTCGGCGCATAACCGCGTAATATTGTATATGCTTCCAATCTTGCTCCGACGACTTGGTGGAACAAGCAAATGGTTGAGCCGTACCGCTTAGTCTTAATATTTACAATTTTAACAATATTTATAAATAATCCGGCTCAACAATTTGGTTGGTTCAATAGGCATCACAGGCCTATCTAAATTACATAAACACCCTTAAGTGACACGAAACGCAAAATGTCAATTAAGGGCAGTTAGGAGAGGGGCTACTCGAAAGAGTATATAAGGCGCGCTGCCGTCCTAGCTCCTCAGTATCGTTCAATGTACAACCGCAGTCGGAGCAACCAAGGATTGCTAGTGTCAGTCAACTCATGGTGTTACAAGTGTGTAATCACTGTTAGTGAATGTGGTGCGTCTGTAAAATCACCCTTCGCCCTTGAAGCCTACAGTGCCCAATGCAAATCCACGTTCGAGTGGTTTGAGAAGGTTCGGCGTTAAATCTCGGCTTAATATTACGGAGACGTGCTCCGGATACGACACGTCAGTGCGCAGGCCGTTGTAGAAGCCCTCGACAAAACAGAGGCATCGACGCAGAAGGGGCATACCCCTTTGCATGTATCGCCAGTTGTGACCAATAAAAGCTTTAACTATTGCAATCGGCGTACGCGTAGTGCACCCTATACCCATATAAATCCTTGCCATAAGGAAACACGGTTAATCGCAGTTGTGGATATTCCGATCGTGCTAGCCAAAAATAAAACGGAAATTGGCTACGTCGCAGCATTCCCGGGGCACGAATCGGCCACATAACTGTGCGTTCCCAAACGTATGAATTGGGTGGCGACCGGGTCGGAACGGTACCGAACTAGGGGGTTTGCAAACACGAACCTACTGTGCAACCAGGAATTACCTGGCAACGCTTGGACGGATCCACAACCAAGGAACCAAGATCCAACGAGGGCGGAATTTAGCAACCCTAATAGGCATCGGTAATACGCTGTCTGGTCGCACACTACCCCGTCGCTCCCACCAGGGCGGCGAGGTGTCCATGAGGATTTCCCCACGAAAAAAGGTCTCATGTGGGCTGTGTTATGCGTACCAGATCGACTGTAAAGATGGTATGAAGGAAGGTATACTACTATTGCAGTGTACGTATATACGTGCGTACAGGGACGTGCGAGGCATTTCCATAGCTAAATCGAATATCGAGAGGAGGGCACGATTGGGACGAGCCCACTGAACATAATGCGTGTCTTCGTTGAATAAATAATATCGGTCATTTTCAACCTGTGACTTTTATAGCGGTAGGAGTTTATGTTTGGATAAGTCTAAAAGCGGCTCGGTAGGTAACGTGATTGGGTCCCCAGCCAAAAGATTCCGGATAGGTTCCCTCCCGGTGATGTTAATTTGTCGTTTCAGTGCACCTCTTTGTTTTCTTCATGTTCAGGATCTATTTATTAGAGAAAAAATAGTATTGAATTTGCTGATTGGACAAACGGCACATTCGAATCAGGTTTACAAGATTTATTTTGTGATCCGGAGGAATCAGTGGACAAAAGGCTGATAATAGCGTAGTGATTATTGGGTAACATTTGGTCGTGTGTTTATTTAAATGTACCATCTCTACTGCTGCAAATCATTATACAGACCACGTAAATGAAATTTGTCGAAACTGCTATAGTGATATCCAATTTAATTACTGTAGCTGTGTCAGCCTGTATTTTACGCCTCGGTATACTTGACAATTTTTATCGGGAGCATTGCGAAGACGAGCAGTGGAAACGAGACATAAATCTATCCTTCCTTGTTACCGGTCGTATCTTTTCCACCCAATTCGTGCCTCCCCTTACGGTCTCGTCAACTTCTACTCCAATTCTGCCTCTGATTGCAGGAGACTATATCCCTGTCGCTCTCCCTCGCGGTCTCCGCTACTTCCACATGTCGGCCGACTTCCTTGCTCGGTAGCAGACTGCGACTGCGAGGGGACACCAAGAGACTCACAATCAGTAGAGTCTCGCGCCAAGTAGTTAGCTATATATACAGCGCGAGAAGCTGAGTCAACTTATCCCGATGTGTAGCAGTTTTTGATCGATATCAAATTTTCACCTCAATTTTCGAAAAAGTTACAGCTTGTAGGCATAACGTATGAATTAAGCATAGCCTAATTTATTTTTCTGAATCCAATGAGCTAAAGAGCAAGGAAATTGGACCATGCGTTCCAGAGGCATGAATTTCCTCCTTTTATTTTCTCGAGCGAAAAATGTCTACCACATATTTTCGCCGTTAGATGTGTGGGATACAATTTTAGGCCTACCGTGTGAATGTGTGTGTGTGTATGCGAATGCGTGTGAGTGTGGCCGAGCGGTCGAAGCGTGGACGGTTGGCGACGGGAGCGCCTATTGTTTGTTTTCGAGGCGTGAGAGTCAGAGAGTCAGAGAATTAGAATTAGAATTAGAATTATTTATTCAGTTCTAGGGCAAAAGTTGCCCTCTCAGAACTAATAACACTGATACAAAAGAAGTAAAAACGAAAGACATAAAAATAGAACAACGCAGGAGGAGAGACTTAATACTAGAGATTATAACTAAAAAGTAAGTAAAAAATAGAAGTGATGGATGAAGAAAATAGAAATAGGAGAAAATAATAGAGGCCGTGCATCGCATGAGAAAAAGAGAGGAAAAGATGAAACTTAATATTAAGACTAAATATACTCTAGAGAAATAAATAAAGCTAAGAATAGGACGCCAGCAGGTGGGCCGTAAGGGCCACCTTGAAACCCCCGTCGCTGTCGCATTCCCGGATGTTCGGCGGGAGGTTATTCCAAAATTGGGGCCCACGTACAGAGTACGAGGCAGGCTTGCCAGATTTGTAAGGAATTCCTTACACTCGTGCCATCTGCGCATGTGCCACAGGCGTCGCTGCGGCCGTGCCAAACTCGTATCAGGCGCATCCCATTCTTTTCGTAGGGAGCACTGAGGGGCCCCTTCGACTTAGCGACACTGCTTCGATTCCCCTCTATCACGAAATATCCTTTTCCTTTTTTTGGTGGGATATGCCTTTTTTCACACTTTTATGATTTTGATGTATCGGTTTATGCTTGTTACAGTGTAATTTCACAGTTAATAAAAGTTTACTTGAACATCAGGAACAGTTTTAAAAGTTATTCAATCTTGTACTCTACAATATATACCCTTCAGTTCTGCAAAACTATGGCTATCACTTACGACAAAAGTATCATGCATATTACGTATCGTCAAACAATATCATGGAAAAAAAATCAAATCAGAACAGAATACGCAGGACAAAAATGTTGTCTCCTGTCGAGAATCGAACCCTTGTCCGTTCCGTCGACAGTCAACCACCTTACCCAATACACCACACGGGTGATTCCAAGGATCCGATCAAAATCCCGCCAATTAAATTACATGTTAAAATCTAATGTTTATTATTATTTTCGATTATTATCATTATTATTGTTATTCTCGTGACGTAAGTGTAGGTTATGGATTGCATACCAAGACAATTGAGTAGAAGAAATATCGATAAAAGTTGTAATCTACTCTAAAAAATTATTTTCATTGTTACGGAGCTGCTATTCTTTTTAAACGAAATCTGATCTCCAGTGTTACATATTCATCCTCTCGGACAACTTTTCTTAACATTATTTCATACGTAGATTCAATAATTATAACTCGCTAGCTTCCTACATAGAATATTCCTGCGTATTTTTCGAGCCTTAAAACTGTGACTTCGACTCCTTTCGTTCCGTCTTATCTCTAGTGTTTATAGCTTTCTAGTAGGGGAGCAACGCAGCGTGCCCTTGGTGCATCTGTGTAGTTCTTTAGAACTCAAGCATGGTCACACTCTTGGCGCCCTATACTCCCACCATACCCCCTTTTCACTGGGTTTTCGGGTATTTAAGCCCTAAATTCTAGTGGAAAGCGGGGGAATCAGTTCCGAACTCTCATCGACAGCGAAGCTCTGTCACTCGGACCAGCGAAGAACATCGTAGTAGATCGAGCATTAGTCTCCTTCGAAACCAGTCAATATTACCGTACGTACATCGTGTCATATCGCGATCGCTAGGCAAGTCACAGTTCTTTCGTCAGATTCTCCCCCGTTCAATATCGTAACGTAATACGAACTCAGTTTAAGTATATTGTAACAACATTTCACTTCCGCTGAAACTCTCATTATTATTTTTGTGTTGTATTTTCATTCAGAATATATTGATCATTGTTTTAGTTTTTATTAACAAAATCATTGCTTCTTTATTGGAAATTCCTGTTCAGTCATCCTTGATTTAAATAAGCACATATAAGGAAAGGAATAATAAAAGACTCCACGAGGATACACTTTTACCGCTCAAGGTGTATCCGGCGAGCAATAGTTAGGTTTAACTTTAGCCTAGGGTATTCTTTCATGATCAATGAGCAGGATTGAGTCTGGTTAAGGTGAAATAGCCCTTAGCACGATCCCAAGACCTGTTCTGAGCTACTGAAAGTAACTAGCCATTCTTTTAATTAACAAGGTCCAGTCTTGAGTCTGGTTAAGGTGAAATAGCCCTTAGCACGATCCCAAGTTCTGTTCTGAGTTATTTGGAAGTAACTAGTATAAAGGGGTAAACAGGAGAATAGGGACCTGAGTCTGGTTAAGGTGAAATAGCCCTTAGCACGATCCCAGGATTGATATAGGGCCGATTGGGAACTAGAAGACTCGAGTCTGGCAAAGGTGAAATAGCCCTTTGCACGATCTCAGAGCATATTTAGGACTCGCGAAGCCTGGCTCGTAACACCAGTTAAGATTTTCTAAAAATAATTTGTTTACGCATTTGTTAACAATATATATTTTTACAAGGTATCATAAAATCATGCTTAATCGCCGACAGTTTGGATATTGGGTATTTAACTGGGCATTTAAAGTCTCGCATCTGAGACAGGAGGTTCCGAGAACTGTAATTCCCGGAAGAGTGTAACGTACTTTACTTACCGCATCTATATTACTGTATCTATTTAGCGCATCTGTATTACTGTATCTACACGGAATCTGTAAGGATAGGTAGATGAGGTGTCTCACAGACTGAGGGGGGCATGGTAACGGAACATCGAATCACGGAAGCGCCTGAGCTTTCGCGTCGACGCGATGTGCTCAACAGGGTGGGTGGAGGGTGGGATATTGAGATCGCGCGCATCACCGTTTCTTTGTTTCACGACAATCGCGACTGTTGTGGCAAATTCGCGCCAAATCACTTTTGCTCGCGACAGTGCACGGTCCGGAGTGGAGTGCAGTGAAGTGGAGTGAATTGACGTTTAGTAAAGTGAAGTGCTAATTGCATGGAGGATCGCAGGAAGGAAGCAAGCCCAAAGAAGACGAAGGCTCGGCGTAAAAGTAAGTACTTTTTACCATCGTGGTTAAACCACGATGCTTTAAAGGGGTGGTTGGCGCCGGACCGCGATCAGCATAAAGCTTTTTGTACACCATGCAACAAGACATTGTCTTTTAGTGGTGGAAAAATAGATTTAATGCGGCATTCAATTACTCCATCTCACGTTGCAGCTGTTCGCCGTGCGGCTAGTTCTTCCGGGACAATTAGTAGTAATGATAGGCCAATTGCTTCCACCAGCAACATTGTTGGCACAGAGAGCCTCGCAATACGTGTAAAAGTGAGCGACTTAAAGCTGGCTACATTTTTCGCGACAACTAACATTTCGATTCATTTAGTAGACCAGCTTCTTCCTCTAATTAAATCTATCTGCCCCGATTCCGACATAGCCCGTGATATGTCGGTTGCACGTACGAAGTGCACCTCGATCATCAAAAACATTTTACATAAAGTAGAACTGGAACATCTCGTTTCAGTTCTACGAAATACTTATTTTTCTATTTTAATTGATGAGAGCACGGATAATACCGACTCTAAGTCGTTATGCGTGCTCGTGCGGTATCTGTGTAGAAGCGAAAAAAAAATTGTCACAAGATTATTAGAGCTTATACAAGTAGATGCTCGCGATTCAAGTTCGGAAAATTTATATAATTTATTTAAAAATAGCTTAGAGTCAAAACAGATACCATTAAGAAATATTGTGGGCATGGCTTCTGACAATGCGTCAGTCATGTTGGGGTGCAACAACTCCTTCATGACCCGCTTGAAGGAGGACGTGCCCCATTTGCAAGTTTTCCCTTGTTATTGTCATTCCATGCACTTAATTGCCCATAAGGCTTTTCTCAAAATTCCGCAGTGCATGGAACAATTGGTTCGAGGTGTTACTTCGTACATTGGAAATAGTCCAAAGCGCGTCGCGATACTTACTGAATTTCAGCAATATTTCGAGGTCGAATCTCGAAAATTGCTGAAACCATCTTTTACGCGGTGGCTCGCTTTACACAATTGCGTGGCTCGCCTCCTTGAAAATTGGGAGGTTCTGCGACAGTACTTTCAGTTAGCTGTAGTCGAAGATAAGAATCAGACCGTTCATAACTTATACGATTTAATGTTTGACAACAAAAACAAAGCATATGCTTTGTTTTTGCAGTATGTTTTAAATATTTTTAATTCGATTAATGCGCGGTTTCAGTCAAACGGTCTTTTAATTCATGAAATAGCTGAAAGTAGTGTTGCACTTTGGAAGCAATTGGTAGAGAATTTCGTGCACAATCAGTATGTAACAGTAAAGCCGTTCGTAGATTTAAACAATGACCAAATTTTTGTTCCTATTAAGGACATATTTGTTGGCCCGGAATGCCAAAACTTTTTGCTAAATTTAAATGCCGCGGATGTTTTAGAAATAAAACATGTTTGTTTTCAATTTTATAAAACCGCGGTGCACGAAATTCAGTGTCGGCTGCCCCTTTCGGACCGTTTTTTTAACTTTCTAAGATTCCTAAATCCTGTAATAGCACTTCAGAGTGTAGGCACTGATAATATTTTTAATCTGTCGGACGTCACAACGCATTTTAGTTTTACAAATCTTGATGTGACTGCTTTGGCATCCGAGTGGAAAAACATCCCTATGCTTTTTTCGCGGACGGAGTCTAAAATTATGAATAATAATTTGGTGACAATGTGGTCTGACATTGTCACTAAAAAAAATATTTTTGGCGCGCTCGAGTATCCTAACTTATCCAAAGTTATTTTTCCGGTGATGTCATTTCCCCACTCTAATGCCGCAGCAGAGCGAGTTTTTTCTATTGTCAACAATATTAAAGTTGAGAATAGAAATAAACTCCACCACGAAACTTTGAATGCGTTGTGCGTCGTTAGATGTAATTTTGAAGGCAAAAGTTGCCACAATTTTGAGCCAACTCCGCGACATTTAGAGCTGCATAATTCAGCTAATTTATACCATTAATTTTTTTTATTAAGTTCGTTTTTTCCAAATTAAATTCATTATTTTTGATTTTTTTAATATTTTTTTTATTAACATTTTGCCACTTTGAAGTGCTACCTCCCTTAGTTTAGGCTTCTCCAATTATGTAAAATTGATGTAAAAATTTGTTTCCTTTTTTTTATTTTTTTGTTTCTTTTCTTTTATTTATTCAATATATTTTATTTGTTTTGTTTATTTTATTTATTCAATATAGTTTATTTGTTTTGTTTATTTTATTTATTCAATATATTTTATTTGTTTTGTTTATTTTATTTATTCAATATAGTTTATTTGTTTTGTTTATTTTATTTATTCAATATAGTTTATTTCTTTTGTTTATTTTATTTATTCAATATAGTTTATTTCTTTTGTTTAATGTATGTCCATATATTGTATTTTTTATATTTAAATATAAGTTTAGATATAAGATCAATAAGAAGCAGATGACTGTAGAAGACAGCTGTCATTATGAGGTAAGAGTATTCAGTTGTACTAAATTCCTCAGTATTGTACATTTTAATAATCTTGTTTTTTTATTTTAGGTGCCAGCAATCCCAGGGCCACACAAGGATCTCTCTTGAACAAGGTAAGAGTATTCAGTTGCACTACAATCCTCAGTTGGACATTTTAATGATCTTGTTATTTTTATTTTTCAGTGCCAGCAACAACCAGGCCATGGCAGGGACTGCCTTAGGTGAGAGTTTTGAATAAAATTATGCAACTCCTTTTACATATGATCATATTAGTATATTAATAATCATATAAATCTTTTTATTTTTAGATCGCAAGTTGGACAACGATACTCCTTGCAGTCTTCGTGGGGATGCAGTATCATTTTATTACATTTACATAATAGCATTTTATTTATTTTATTATATTTAATATCGGGTATAATAACTTTCGGTTCCCACTAACAAGGGACATTCACAAACCTGCAAATTCAAACAATTATAAAATGTATTACAAATCGAAGAGTAACTCATCCTAAACAGAGAACAATTTCTTATATAAAAAATTGTTCCCTATTTAAGATGAGTTACTTTCCCATTTGCAATAATTTTCATAATTGTTTGAATTTGCAGGTTTGTGAATGTCCCTTGTACGTGAAATTTCCATTTCCTGAACCAAAAGTTTGCACCCTATATTTATAATTCAATGTTTGTACTACTTAGGATGTTTGTAAGATTTTATATATGTATAGTTTTATTTTAATCAAATTAAGTTACATGTGTATTATTGCATTTTAGGTCAGCTGTACAACAATGATATAATAAAATGTGTATTTTAAAATGTAACAACTATGTACGATTATTCAATCCCTTCCTTCAGCTCCTATTCCAATGGGAATGACTAATTTTAAAAAATTCATAACAAATTTTTGAGTTCGAAAGTCCAACAGGTGAAAGGGGTGACAAGGACACCCTCGTTTTGTAGGAGTATATCTGAACCTGATCTTTAGTTCCAGAATTTGACATGCGCATGCGTCATTTCCCCCTCCTAATCTGGCAAGCCTGGTACGAGGCCCCAAAAAACGAGGTGTGGTGAACGGGCACCACCAGGAGGGTTCCTCGCTGACGAGAGGGGAAACCTGCCGATCCCTGAGTTCTAAGAGTAAGGAAGTTTCGCGGGACGCCGGAAGACTAAGTTCTAACTACCCGGTAGAGGCTAACACCCAGGAAGAGGAGCCGCTTTTCCCGAACCTTCAGCCAGCGGAGACGCCGATAGTATGGCGTAATGTGCGCGTCGCGAGGCACATTAAAAATGAAACGCACGCAGGCGTTAAGCGCACGCTGGACTTTGAGTTCGGCTGCCGCACTGATGCCCAGCAGAGCCAGGCAACAGTAGTCGAGGTGTGGCAGAATGAGGGAGGATACGAGCTTGATCCTAAGGCCCCACGGCAATGCAGCACTATGACGTCTCAGCCCCGCAAGCACACCATAGACCTTACTGCAGATGTGCCGAGTGTGATCCCCCCAGTCGAGAGTGGGCGATATGTGCAGACCCAGCGAGACGACCTGAGAGCCGTACGGGATGGGTATACCGTCCATCTGAACCAGGGGGGCACCGGCGACATGCTGCAGGCCAAGGGCACGAGCAGAGCCAAGCATCATGCACTGCGTTTTAGATACGTTTAATTTGAGAGAATTTAAGGCTGACCAGGCAGAGACGCTGGCAAAGTCAGAGTTGATCCTTGTAATTGCGTCTTCCAGTTGGTTGTAAGGCGCGGAGATGTACAATTGTACATCATCCGCGTATTTGACCATCTTGGAGTAGAAAATAGAGGAATTAAGGTCTTGAATATACAGGGAGAAAAGGAACGGCCCAAGGATGGAACCTTGTGGCACGCCCGAGTGGACCGGGGAGAATTGAGAGAAAGACCGTCCGATTCTGACTGTCTGCATCCTATTCGTGAGGTAAGACCAGATCCACCGTAAGACCGGAAGAGAGAGGTTGAAAGAGTGAAGTTTAGTAAGAAGAAGAGAGTGGTCTACGGTATCAAAGGCCTTAGAGAACTCAAGACACACCAGGATTGTGACCATCCGCTGATCAGCAGCGAGACGGACGTCCTCCAGGAGTGTCAGGAGAGCGGTTTGTGTAGATCGGTTTTTCACAAAACCATGTTGCGACGGGTCCAACTTCCCAGAGCTATGGAGAAAACTCTGAATGTCGCTGAGGACCAACCTCTCAAGGATTTTAGAAAGCTCAGGAAGGATAAAGATAAGGCGAAAGTCTGCAGGAGCAGAAGCGTTCGGTTTTTTTGGGAATAGGAGTAATAAAAGAGCGACGCCAAGCGTCAGGAAAGATAGAGAAAGCAAGAGAAGAATTAAAGATCTGCAAGACAGAGGGGTAAAGAGCAGGTAACGAAAGAGAGAGAAACCTCGCACTCAGCTCATCCGAGGGCGAGATGGACGAATTAGTAAGGGGCACAGCGCGAGCAAGACTCTCCTCCGTGACCAGAGAGAAATAGAAAGATGAATCGTCAGAGGGACAGCTCGACAAAGATAAACATGCGGGGACGGCCGGTGGAGATGAGGCGTGAGCCGAAAGGAAGAAGGTATTAAGAGTGTCCGGAGACAAGTTAGTGGGAGCGGAAATACGAGAGGGAGGAAGAACACCGAACGATTTCAGCTCGCGCCAAACTTCATTCAGATTAGCAAGGTTGAAGAGCCTGTCGACGAGAAAAACAAATCTAGATCGCGCCAGAAGAGCTTGAACTCTGTTTCGACAGGCTCTGTATTGTACCCGCAAGTCCGGATTCCCAGTTCTATTATAGGATCTCCTGAGCGAGTCACGAGAACGCATCTCGAGACGAATCTCAGGTGTGATCCAGGGAGCAAGTGGCCGTCTGACACGCAGGGGTCGAAGAGGGGCATGCTCATTGAGGACTTGAAGCAAGCCCGCATTGAGGTTGTCAACCAACAGATCTACGCTACTCTCACAAGCGTTCGTAGTAAGACGAATACAGCTAAGCTGCGAGATATCATTGAGTAGTGGGTCACGGTCGATTAAACCGTACCTCCGACGAAGATCGTTAAAAGAAGCAAGCCGTGAAGTTAAGACGTATTCTAAAGAAATGAAATCATGACCAGAGCAGCGAGGCTCTCTACTTTGAGAAAAAGAAACAACCTTGCTAGAGTCGTCCACAAGCCCGAGGTCAAACCAAGTAGAGGAAGTAGACGTGTGAAAAGTAGGAGAAAAAGGAATAGAGTAAAGATTTAGACGAGAGAAGAGGTCTCCAAGGTAGACGGAGTCGAAAGAAGAAGAACCCATGTCCGCATTCCAATCGCCAAGAACTACCTTATTCGGGTAGTCCGAGACAATGTCAGCAAACAAGGGCTCGAAGAGAGAGAGAGCGGTGCATGCGGGGGACGATAAACGACCCAAACAAGAACAGAGCCCATAGATGGAATGACCACCTCTACGAAAAGATATTCAGGACCAGGAGACAGAGAAGGGGAGGAAGACGCAAGTACCGTGGTCGAAAAGAAATCCGAGTGTAGAGACAACCGCCTCCACCCATTCTGCCATCCCGGTCGGACCTTTTTTTTTCGCGGAGAACATCCCTAACGGATACCCCGCTCTGAGGGGAGAGACGGGGTTATGTGGGGTTCGCACCCACTAAAAACTCCGCGGTGACCTCACAGGCATGCTGGAGCGGGCCCTGGGAAAACCGGAGGATGCTACCAGGACTCGCTCCTGCCTTGGCACTGGGCGTGCCACATACCCGGGGGGAGTTGCCCCCCCCCCTTTTGGGAACTACCGAAGATGTTGAGTGATAGGCGGGCCACACGCCAACCACCCCTTCACGCGGCCGGTTGTAACTAGGAGGGTCCCAGTCCCCCAGCTGAACCCCTCACCGACCGCGCGGACGTTGCTGCGCCGCGGGAGAGCTGTGGCTCTCTCCCGCGGCTGTCGCCCGTATAGATATCCGTGACGGAGGGGCAAGGGAGGAGGAAGCACCGTCATGGTGTCTGGAGGTCGGGCCTCCTCCTCTTCCCCTGGCCCTTCCGCCCGGGGGGCCCACGCCGCTCGGGGTGGCGTTACCGCTCCCGAGCCTGCTCGGTCGTCTCCTTCGCGAGTATGACTTGGTCGCAGAAGGAGACGACCGAGTCCCACTGATCCGCGCCGTCGAGCATCTTATCAACGATGCTCCGCAGTGCGAGATCCTCCCCAATAACGCCCACCAGGACGGCGCGTTGCTCAGCCCACGCTGGACAGTGTTCCAGCGTGTGCTGCGCGTCGTCCCGGGCGGCCACGCAGTGGTTGCAGCGGGTTTCCCTGCCGATCCTTGCCAGGTACTCACCGACGCAACAATGCCCGGTGAGCACCTGGCACAGGCGGTACGTGACACCGCCGAAACCCCTATCCGCCCAGCACTGGAGGTGCGGGCGGATAGCCCGTACAGCCCTGCCGGGCTCGATGCCTGGCTCGTCGAGCCAACTGGCCCACCAGTCCTGCAGGTACTGCCGGGACTAGCGCTTCAAATCGGCCTTCAACTGTGTGGTGGCCAAACCTCTCTGCCGCGCATCGGACAGGCCTCTGTAACAGAGAGCCTGCGAACAGGCTACGATCTCCCATGGGGGAGATCTGGCCACCACACTGGCTGCACGCTGGGATACAGTTCTGTACCCCCGGCAGGTCCTTATGGCTACACGCCTGTGTAGCCGGCCCACCCGAATTCGAGACGGCCAGGTCGTTGACCGCCTCGGAATTTGCCACCATCGGATTTCCAGCCCCGACTCCCGGAAGCACAGCCACCTTCTCCGCCGGAACGTCCGGCGGAAAGAAGGTGGCTATAACCTCGTCGAGGAAGCCGGGGTCAAGGGTCTCCGTCAGCGGGGGCGCCCGTGGTCGCAACTTGTGTAGGACCATGCGATACGGGCGCCCCCACAGATCCTCGTCGATGGTGGCGAGGAGCTGAGCCCAGGCTCTGCTCTTTGCTGCCCTGATGGAGGCCTGCAAGAGACGCTTCCTAGCGGAGAAGCTCTCCCACAGAACCGCCGCCTCCTCAGCGAGGGATCTGTGAGCCCTGCGCGTTGCCCTGGTGTACTGGCGTCGGGCGCGGATGGTGTTGCGCCGGAGATCTGCGATCTCCTCCGACCACCAGTACACCTGACCCCTGGGGACGAATTTCGTGGCGCGGGCCATGGCGACGTCGCAGACAGTCGCCATATCTGCCCGCAAATTCTCCACCTCGTCCTCGGGGTCGACGCAGGGCTCCCTCGTCGGCCAATTGATGACCAGGACAGCCGCAACCAGCAGGTCTTAGTCCAGGGTTCTGGACCTCCATCCTGAAGGCAGTGTCCTGGGCCCGCCATGCTGGCGGCCCCGGGCAGCCGAGGGGAGCGTGATCGGGAGGAGGGTCATTGTCACGTACAAGTGATCGGAGAATGACTCAAGACCCTCCTCCACACGCCAGCCCTCGATCCAGGGCACGGCCGAGGGGGTGGACCCTTGGTTCACCAACCTCAAATCCAACCCCGCTGCCCAGTCTCCGAGTCTCATCCCCCCACGCGGTCGCGTGGGCGTTGAAATCCCCCTGCACGAACATCCGACCGCCGAGATGCGGCCGGATACTGGCACCCAGATCGTCCAGCGGCAACACGTAGTCGTTGATGGGGATGTTCGGGGACAGGTAGACCGCCACCACCACATGATCTCGCCAGTGGGCGGCTACGAAGCCCCGGCCTCGCCCAATGAGGCGGGCAGTGCCGAAGCTCGCAGCCGCAGCGGGCCCTACCGCGATGGCAGAGACACCCAGCAGTTCCCCGACCCATAGAGGCGAGACGGGGATCCTGTGGGGCTCGGACACTGCCGCCGCTGGGAGTCAGGGAGTGGTTCCGGTTCGCCTGGAGGAGAGATACCGCCATTACTCGGCGATGTCCATCCCCTCCTCTAGGCGGGCCTCTGTCGTTGCGGGTCTGGCAACCTCAGCCGCTTGCGTGGGTGCAGTGGGGGGTGGATCACACCCCCCACTGGTAGATGGTATTGGGGCCATCTCCACCTCTTGCGGGGAGGTGGTGATAGCCTCTCCACTGGGGACTGTCCCAGCTCTGCGCCTTTGACCGGCCTGGTGACCCTCACCCCCGAGTCCTCCATCATCTGCGAGAGGCGTCGGGATAAGGCTTTCGCCTTCTCCGCACCGCCCTTACCAGGGATGTCGAGTGACGGCCCTCTTGGGCCGGATCTCCTTAATCCCGAGATCGGATATGTTTACCCGATCTCGGGCCCGGCGCGTCACCTCCGCGTAGCTTATACCCTCGACACTACCGTCGAGGGTAAGAGCCACCGCGGCATGGACCCTGCTCTTTGGAAGCTTCGCCCCCCTCTGTGAGGTGGGGGGTTGACTACCGATCGGCTTCGCCGTCTTCGCCTTTTCGGCGGTGGCAGGCTTCGCCTTTGCGGCGCTGGGGGGCTTGGACGCCGGCCGACCAATAGTCGCGGCCACCCGCCTTGCCGGTGGCGGTCGTGGAGGAAGAATACTCTCCGGCCTCTTTCTTCCTCCCGCCTTTTCCCCTCCGCACCACGGTGGCCCACTCGCCGTCACCACCCGCGGCAGACGGTGTCTCGGGTTTAGCGGCCGGACGAGGGGCCAAGAGTGGCGCGGTGGGGGCGGCCCGAGCCGCTCGATCTCGAGAATGAGACCCCCGGTGACCACGCGCTTGGGCCTCACTGAGACGATGCCCAGGTCGGCGAGCTTAATCTGCTCGCGGGCCCTGGACATCGCCTCCGCGTATGTGAGTCTAGACCCCTCCGGGACCGTCAGCGTGACTGCTGCGGTACTCGGAGGGCGCCCAGGCACCACCCTAGGTTCCTTAGCCCCCTTGCCCGCCCACGCCGCGGTAAGCGAGGGTGGCGGAGCCTTGCGGCCTGCCGCGCCCTTCCGTTTGCGACCCACCACCGTCGCCCACGTCTCTCCCTGCGTGGGACGTGTGGGCGGTGGTGGGACGCTCGGGGAGATTTGGTGGTTTTGGGCAGTAGGACTACCAGTCCCGCCCGTCTTCCCCTTCCACGTCTTCTTCTTCGCAGCAGCAGCAGCAGGCGCGGTACCGCCTGCTTGTGCTGCCGCCTTGACGCCTTGTGCTGAGGCCTTGTTTGGCCTCCATGAGGGCCCCGATCTATACCATCGCTCTCTGATCGAGAGCGAGGCCGACGGAGCCCTCATTCGCTGGGGGCCGGGATGCGGTCGCCTGTGGGTCCCGCCCCCTGGCGGCCCAGGATCTCGACCTTTAGGGAGAGGGAGAGTATCTCCCCCTCCAGGTCCGCTATCCTGGCGCTCAGGCGCGTATTGTCGGCCTTAATGGCCGTCGCATCCCCATCGGAGTTGGCCCTGGCTGCCAACTCCGATGCGCCCATGACTCCCGTCTGGGCAGCCTTCCGAAATCTCTGCTGATAGGTGCCTTTTAGGTTGCCCGATGTGGCCGCCAGGTGGCACACATCGTCCATGCCCCTAATTATTTCGGCACCAACATCAGCAGAGCTGCTGACGCGCATCTTACGCGCGATCTCGGCCTCCCAGTGGAGGTTCCGAGCCGCGCGCCCTTTCCCAGGCCCGTCTGGCGGGCCACCGAGGGGCTCGCTCCCCTCGGGCGCCGCGTCGACCAGGCGTTTTTTCGCCTGTGCCGACACTGCGCCCTCCCCCGTGGATGGGGGCCCCCTCTTTCGTCGGGAACTCCCGGGACGGGAGGAGCTTGACGTCATCGAGGTATCCTCGCCGGCGGAAGCGCCCGATGTCACCGAGGAGCGTCGGGAGAGGACCGTGTCGGGCAGGCGGCTCAATACCACCGAACAGCCCGGCAGGGCCCTCTCGGACACCGACACCACGGAGGCTACGGACGTGTCCGAGTCATCGGACACGTCCGTACAATCGGAGCTGACCTCCGTGGGCCGGATGACCACTCGCTTCCCCTTCTTCTTGCATGAGGGGGTCGCAGGCGGCCCCATTCCGTTGACGGAATGGGTAACCGTGCTGCTACCCTCCATTTCTCCCTTCTTGGAGCTGGGAATCTCCGCGTCTACTTTTTGGCACGTTTCAATAACTACTTCTTTTAGTGAACAATCCATAATAAAATTAAGTTTTCGGGCCTCCGCCCATACCTCCCATCAACGTCCTTAGGTCAGTGTACGTGATTGTGTGTATGTGTGTAGCTGTGTGTGTGGATGCGAAGTGTGTTGAGAGACAGTCGCGCGCGGAAAATCCGCCACCCCCCGAACAGGGAGAACGGCCCCGCAACGCGACGGTCTCTCGTGTGTGTGTGAGTGTAATGTAGGGTGTGTTTCTGTGTGTGTGTGCTCCCCCGCGGTGGACCACCTCGAAGAGGCGTCACACCACGGGAGAGTGTGTGTAAGGTGTGTGTAAGTGGAACTGTGCGCTGGTTTTGGCCCGCGGCGACTGCTCACGCGAGTCGCAACCCTCCAGTTGGGACCGGAGGGGCCCCCTATCTGCCACCCGGGACGCGTCGTGTCGGAGACCAGCAACTCCCTTCGCGATACAGGTGGGTCGTGGGAACGACTTAGAGTCGGCCCAACAGCACCAGTACCGCGGCACGGGGATCCCGGTCGGACCTTTTTGTTTTTTTTTCGTGGGGAAATCCTCATGGACACCCCGCCGCCCTGCTGGGTGCAACGGGGTAGTGCCGGACTCTTACCGGCTAAAACCCCACGGTGGCCGTCCTCAGCGTTTATTGGGGCGACACCGGGAACTCTGTTAGAACACGACCGGTGCCGCCCCGCGCCCGCCCCCTAGTGGGGGCCCGTCTCGTGGTGAGGGAGTGGCCATCGCATCTCTCGCTTTCACGAGGGAGGGAGGCGTCCCCCACTACTCGCAGGGAGACACGGCTCGCCGCACTCCGTCGCCACTGGCGATGGAGGAGCGAACCGTGCCCCCCGCACCGCCAATCTCACCTGAGCGGGACGTGCGACCACTACACGCCCCGCCTCGGGGCCGCTTTGCGGAGGCGACAGAGCCACCACTCTACCGCCTGGCGGCCCCTTGGCATATGCCCGGCCCACCGGCAGGGAAACCTCACCGGCGGGTCCGGGCCGCCGAACTTAGCTGGGGGGAACTGCGTCCCCCCGTGCGGGGCGGCGGCGGGGACGGGCCCTCCACAGTCGGAGGGGTCCGTCCTCTCCCGCCGCCGCTCCGCCTCCTCCTTTTGGGAGAGCACTTCCTCGCAAAAGGTGAGGAAGGCCCTCCACGACCTCTCGCTGCCGAGGATCTGTCGGATGGCCGTCGGCAGCGAGAGGTCCCTCCCAATATACCGGACCAGGACACGGCGCTGTTCCCCCCAGGCCCTGCAATGCTGGAGGGTATGTTGCGCCGTGTCCCGGTCCCCGTCGCAATGGTGGCACTGTGCCGTCGCCTCCTTCCCGATGCGACGCAGGTGCTCACCAAAGCAGCCATGCCCGGTGAGCACCTGCGTGGCGCGGTAGGAGAGCTGCCCCCTGCCGCGACTCACCCAAGCCTCAAGGCTCGGGAGAATCGCCACGACGGCTCTGTGGCGGGTGTTGGCTGGATCTTCCAGCCTCTCCCGCCACATCTCGACAACGAGCCGCCGGGTCTGGCGCTTAAGCTCCTCATCCCGGTCGGACCTAAGAACGGAGTAATCTGATAGTGCGCGCTGACTATCTGAGACGGAGGGGGATAGCCAGGACTCCGATGCCGCTATAATATCAAAGCTAGCGTTAGCAAAGAAGGAAGCGAAGCGGTCAAAGTGGGCGACCAAAGATTGCGCATTGATATGCCCGACGCGAAGTGAGGGAGGTGAGACGGCGGAAGTAAGCGACGATGCACAAGGGATCGGCCCTCATGCGAGGTTGGAGGGTATTTCACTCGCAGAACCGATACGGACGGGAGAGGAGGTGTCCGTCCTCTTCACAAAAATGCACCCGTCACGATGCCAAACACGAGCGAAACCGCGCTCGCGCGCAAGCATGCGACACCGTTTGAGGAGCGAGGCGACATCCCGCGGCAGGAACTCGTTGACATATATCGAGCGCGTCGGGAAAGCAGGATCGATCGCTTTGGCCGGTAGATCTCGCTTTGCCCGTTTCGCAGCAAGCACGGAGTTACGCACAGTCGACGAGGATAGTGTGGCGTGGATCGTACGCGGTCGATCCACGGTGGGGGTCCCGCGCATACGCGAGACAGAGACAACGTCACAGGCATTAAGAGGGGTGCCCAGCGCCTGCGCAACTCGAAACACATGGGACCGCAAGTCCTCACCGGGGGATTCCGGGAACCCAGCAATGGCACGTTCGGCGGACCTGCTTGCTACCTTCAGGCGAGAGAGACGCGCATTAGTAGGAGAAGCGGTCCTTTGCGCACCAACCTGCCGAATCTCGGTACGAAGAGCGTCAATCGAGGAATTGACCGAAGCTGTAAGAGCAGCCAGCTGAGTAGTACAGGCGGATGTTCGAGCATCAAGAGCAGCCTACTGGGTAGAATTGGTGCTGGCTTGGGCTTCGAGAGCGGAAGTGCGCGCATCCAAGCTGGTGACCCTGTCAGTCAGCAGCGCCGTGGTTGCACTCAGATGGCTGAGACAGGCACGGATGTCAGCGGCTTGGGAGCGTTGCTCCGCCATAAAGTTAGCAAGCGAAGCCGATAAGCCGTTGAACACCGCGGCCATGGAAGCCAAAGACATCGAGGACGGGTCAGGTAACCCAGAGGAAGGCGGCGTTGAAGGTCCAGGTAGAGACGAGAGCGGCAAAGCAGTAGAGGCAGTACAGGCAGGCGCCGGCGTGGCAGCAGGCGAAGATCCAGACGGGGGGAGGAGCTCTTACATCCCCGATCGAGATGTACTTTATCACACGCCGGGTGGAAAGGAGCATTGCAAAACGCACACCGCACCATCTCCTTATTGATGGGCTTCTTGCAGAGGCTACAAGAATAGGCCCGTTCCTTAGCAGGTGGCACCTGACCGGTGTTAGCAGCCGTGGAAGTCATCACGCAGGTGGCAGCCGTGAAGATGACAGTAGAAAGAGAGGGCGCACCAAGCGTGACGTCAGGGCGTAATTTCAAAACTCACCGAAATGAACAGAAATTTCGCCCACACCAAAGATGAGGATTAGAATTTCTGTCAAAGTGAGCAACAGAACGAAGGGTCGTATTCTCGTCGGCTGGTGATGAGCCGATATGATTTATGGGCCAAAATGAAGGCGGGCTGATCGAGAATACGATAAACCTGAAACAGGCCACACAGGGCAAGGAGCAGCAGAAAAATGTCCAGGTAATTAGGAGCGCTAAAAAGTGTGGCAGTTTTACTCGCACGAGACAGAGAGAGAGATTGATTGATTGATTGCGTCTATTTTAGCCTTCTCGGCTAGTTCTGCAGCATTTCGCTTCACAGTCATTACATAAAATACATTTAGAGTATTCACAATATTGCACTTAGGTGTTACCATACATGTCATCTCATACATATGTTTCCTCATTCGTTCATCTATACATTTGAAATTGGCGCGCGCTCTAATCACAGCCATACTTCATACTCTACACTCACTCCCCACTTCAGTTCGCATCAGACATTTCATTCATTCTTGCGTCCATGTGCCCATTTAGTCTATTCTTAAACGCAGTTACCGTACTACAGTCTCTAATTTCTCGTGGAAGTTTATTAAACTCTTTGAAGCCTACGTAGAATAGGCTTCTTTGAGCTTTTATGGAGTTGCGGCTGGGAATAAATATATTATTACTATGTCTGGTGAGTTGTCCTGTACTATTTCCTATATATTCTATCTTATTTACCATCTCCGTCGCAATTTCGCCGTTCACCATTTTGTATACAAGAATTAGCATCTTTCTCTTAATGCGCATTTCTATTGTCATAAATTTTAATGCATTCCTCATTTCACGCGTCGAAGTATATACAGGGTGTCCCAAAAATGTTGGATGATATTATAGCCATCTTGTTCGGGAGAGGGCGGTGATGATGATGCCGTTTGTAAAAATTTGCGTTAGGCCTCCAATTCCGAGTTATTCAACAACAAAGTTAGGTGACGCCCTCGAGCTCTTGGCGAATCCTGATCAGTTATCCCATGCTCCTAGAAAAAGGGAGGCGACGGAAAACATCTTGCCGGTCGGCCTGCGACAATTGCTATGGAGGACCGGCGGGTGCTCAACCGCTCGGTTCCTTCGAAACCGAGCGGTCAGCAGTCCCTTTCATGTGCCGTTTCGAAGACCGAGCATGCCACGGTACGGTATCGCCCGACGGACACAGGAGCAAGGAATAACCGGCCAGGACTTGCCAAGACCTCGGTGGGCGTCACCTAACTTTGTTGTTGAATAACTCGGAATTGGAGGCCTAACGCAAATTTTTAAAAACGGCATCATCATCACCGCCCCCTCCCGAACAAGATGGCTATAATATTATCCAACATTTTTGGGACACCCTGTATATCACATTGCAGGATGATCCGCATTGCCCTATTTTGTAGGATTTGTAGCCTCTTTACGTCTTCCTGGTTCGCATAGGATAGAACTGACGAACAATACTTCATGATGGGAGCTATCATTACTTTATAGATATGACATCTGGTAAGTGGACCTATTACTCTTCCTACTCTATTTAGTAAAGCTATTTTTGCACCTACTTTATTTTCCAGATACGCCAAGTGTTTCTTGAAACTAAGATTTTCATCTACGTAGATCCTCAGGTATTTTATTTCCATGACGTTTCTGATCGTCGATTGCCTATGGAAAATATTTAAATTCCCACCTATCGTTTTTCTATTGCTTCTAATTACCATATGGTAAGTTTTGTCAGCATTTAAAAACATATTATTTTGACACATCCATGTGTCTAGTTTTGCCATAATTTCATTCATTCTTCGTTCCAGATTTTTGATATTCCTGTCCGTCACATACAGTACCGTATCATCAGCAAACATTCTGATCTTACAGTACGGTTCTAGAAAGCTCTTGAGATCATTTATAAAAAGAATAAATAGAAGGGGGCCCAGGACAGATCCCTGTGGTACACCCCATTTCACTGGTAATTTATCCGATAATTCTTCGTCTATGAGCGTTTGTTGATTCCTATTTTTTATATATATTTCGAACCATCGTAGTGCAGTGTCCCTTATTCCATACATAAATAATTTTCTTATTAACAAGTTCTGATTTACTGTCTCGAAGGCTCTCCGGTAATCAATAAATAGTACCCCTATATACGTTTTGTCACCCATCGCTGTGACCCATTCATCTAACGCTAATTGTAACGCAGTCTCGCATCAATAGCCGTTTCTGAAACCTGATTGAGCTGAGTCTAATATTTTGCTTTCTTCCAGAAAATTTTCCAATTGCTCCTTGACTAGCAGTTCCATTACTTTCTCGTAAAGAGGTAGCTGATTAATTGGACGTAAGTCACTTGGTTTGTTGGGATTTTGGACCTTTTTGTGCGGAGTAACTATGGAAGTTTTCCAATCTTCAGGAAATAATCCCATCGTTAACGAGGTATTTACTAATTCCAACAACGCATCGCCCACTGCCTCACATACCAGAAGCAATACATCCTTGTTGATTCCATCGAGGGAACCCTTCCCTTGCTCTAACTTTTCAATAGTTTTATGTAATTTATATTTGCTAACTTCTTCAAATTTTCCCCATGTTTTCGCGCTACTAAAATTTGGCAGATTATATTCATCGATACAAGACTTATTATCAGGCTGTACTGTCGAGTTTGTAATACTTTCTATGCTCTCCAAGAAAAATTCATTTGACTTATTAGCTAATTCATTTAGTGAGCTTGGCACCACATTATCTTCAAATACTATTTGCTTCCAGTTTACGTTTTTATTTTTGTTTTTGGTTAATATACTTTTAATTGCCTTTGACATGGCTTTGGGATTTTTGTGTACATTTAGTATTTTTAATTCGTTATAAGATTTCTTGGTTTTCATTATAAGTTTAACAGCCTCATTTCTCAATTTTTTATATTGTTTCCAATAGTTTTTTGCCTTTGTCGTTTTATAGAGTTTAAATATAGAGTCTCTCTTTCTTAGCTTGTCTTCGATTTCTGCTGTAAACCACCTCTTCGTATTTGCTTTTGTCGTTACAGTCTTTTTCGGAGCAAGTGCATGAAGTGTATTGGAAATAGAATTTATCAGTATATTAGCCTTTGTATTTAAATTGTCACATTCTTCGTCCGTTGCTTTATAATGTACAGGGTGAGTCAGTTGCCTTAGTATCAGGTATTACGGCGCGGTCGGTAACTCTTGAGCGCGGACCGATCGGTAACACCATTATCGACCGGTCTATCCTATTGTGGAGGGGAGAGGTTGAGCTGGCGACGAGGCCAAGCGACCCGTGCCGAGCCAAGCCAGCCGAGAGGCCAGCTGGCCGCTACCTGCTATGACAAAGCCGACCTGGCCTATCGGCTGGCTTGGCTCGGCTTACTCCGCGCGGCTCGGCACGGGTCGGTTGGCCTCGTCGCCAGCTCAGCCTCTCCCCTCCACAATAGGATAAACCGGTCGATAATGGTGTTACCGACCGGTCCGCGCTCAAGAGTTACCGACCGCGCCGTAATACCTGATACTAAGGCAACTGACTCACCCTGTACATTACTTTGATTATTTTTAAATATCTGCCTATGATATTTGTCACTTAAATTGTTAATAAATAAGTCGTTATCCCAGTGGTCAAAGTTTCTCGTAGTCTTTTTATTGGTTTGCTTTGACCCCTCGTCATGTTTAAGTAAAACTTTCAGCCAAGCATGATCTGAAATTCTTGGTGTATGGTCTACTGTACAATTTAGCTTGGTGTTTAAAATAATTAAATCTATCATTGTGCTACTTTTTGTCATTATTCTAGTTGGTTCCTTTATCAGCAGCTTCATTCCTCTATTCAGTAATAAATTTGTCAGTTTATCCCCGTAGTAACTTCGCTTTAACAGATCAATGTTAAAGTCTCCCATTACTAAAAGGTTGTCTCCTTTCGATAATAATTTTTCGCATTTTTCTTCTAGGAAGTTTAAAAAATCCACGTCTGCTGAATTTGGGGAATGAAATACTGCCAGTAAGTATCCACTGTATTGGTATCCAAGCACATTTAATATTATACACCAATAGTTTCCCTCAAGCTTGGCAATTTGGGTAACTTTGTATTTTACATTTCTACTAATGTATATCGTTACACCGCCCGTGAATCTCGATGTAGAGTCTTTTCTAGAATTAGTCATTGCTAATTCTAGATTCGGTACATACAAGTATATCTACGTTTTTATTGTACACTAGGTACTGTTCTACTTCGTCTAATTTATTAAGTAAACTCTGTACATTAATGCAGACCATCACTCTATAATCTGTGTCTTTTTTGTGTTTTAATTGCTATTTTTTATTTTTAATCTTTTTCACTATTTCCAGGTAACATGGGCAGCTCCTGTCAGTGGCAGTGTGATCATCTTCAAGAGTCGTCAAATTAGATTTAGTCTTTTTATTTACGCAGTTTATACACTTAGTGATTATTTTTATATTAGGGCAGTCCTTGCTGTCATGCTTTTCCGCGCAGTTTTGACACGTAGTTCCCTTTTTGCACGTTTTATGTGTATGGCCGTAGCCCCAGCAGTTATAGCACCTTTTTATATTAGTTAATTCATATACATCATGACGCTTCCAATTCAGATATAATTTACCATCGTCAATAAGATGCTTACGGCTCACACAACTTAATTCCAGTATCAGAGTTCCCTTTTGAATCACCTCTTGATCGTTCTTATAGCTAATTTTATTTATTATTTTAAGATTTGCGTCATTTTTTAAAAGGGGATTTTGATCTTTTATGCAATTAAGGATATCTTCGTCGTTTTTACTAATTTGATCTGGCGCAATTTTAACTATTTTTACTCTAACTTTGCTCGTTGAAGACTCAAATACATCTATTTCATCGCCAAGTTTTTTTTTAATTTCGGATTTTAGATAATTACTCGCATCACTTGTATTTTTGCATTTGATAACTACCGTGCCTACTTTATTTGTTTTTATCTCCTTCACCCCCATGCTTGTTGTAGACAAGTCAATATTATTTCTAATTTCCTTCTCAATGTCCATGGTATTTTCTTTATTTTTATTTTTGCATTTGACAATGACCGATGCTCTATCAGACTCAGTTACCTCTGCATAAGTTTTCTTGCTATAAGTGTATTTCTCATTTGATTTGTACTTAATCAGCTCCTCTTTTAATGCTTTAATTTCACTTTTTAGCTCTTGAAATTTGTGCTCAATCAGTGTTTCAATGACATTTTCTAATTTACCAAAATGTATGCCTAAATAATCTAATAAATCTATATTATGCGCTACGGTTTCCTCTATGTCGTCAACTTTGCGCTTTTTTGTAATTCTTGTCCTTGTCTTACCCGTCACAGCGTCTTTTTGGCAAATAGTACAGCCTATTATGTTGCCAGTCCCATCGTCGTTTTCACACACGATCCTTGTCTCCTTGCATTTTTCGTGGTATGGTCGTGAACATATGGGACAATTCGAGTCCTCGTATACCACCTTCTTACAGTGACTGCCTTTATTGCTGGTGAAGCTTCCAGACCCCGCACTCATGCTGATCGATGGGGATTCGCAAGCAGCAGAATTGTATGACGTTCCTCAGATGACAGGTGGACGTCAGAGTGCTTGTTAGTGGCCTCTTTGCTGGGTGTTTAGCATATATATAATTGGATAAGTAATAACTTATCCAATATAGATACCGTCCCAGCAGGAGAGCACACTCTAAAAAGACGTTTGAAAGCTCGCACGAGCAATTTTAGCATGAACTTATTTATCCACTAGCTGGTAGCATGCTCTTTGGAGGTTACGATGATCGATGACAGATCAATAGTCATGTATCACCTCTCCCTCTGATTTCTCTAGTGAGATTTTTAGAAGAAATCAGAGGGATTTCTGTTGCGCATGTACGACACTAAGAATAGACCTCTTAGCGCGGGCTGCTGCGGTGATTTTAATTATATATCGGGAACGATTTGATAGGCGATCGTTACTCACCGAGAGAGAGAGAGAGAGAGAGAGAGAGAGAGAGAGAGAGAGAGAGATTAGATTAGATTAGATTAGATTAGATTATTATTATTGGGTTCTAGGGCATGTGTAGCCCTTTCAAAACCGAGAGATAAATACAGAAAAACAATACACATTAAACAGAAAATTAAACTTAAAAATAAAATTAATGAAACTAGAGGTAGATAAAGTAGTATAAGAAAAAAGAAAAAATTTAATTAAAAACTAAGCCCAAGAGTCGCAACAGAAAGACGAAAGACAAAAACGATTGTTAGGCACCCCCATACGACAGAAGAAGATGGGCCGTCAAGGCCCTTTTAAAAGCTGCTTCGGTATCGAGCACCCGGAGGCTGGAAGAGAGGGAATTCCAGAACAGTGGAACTCCAGAGGGAATTCCCACGTACAGAGTACGAGGCCCCAAAAAACATAGTGCGATGCGCTGCAACCACGAAAAGGGGGCCCCTCTGCCGAGAGGGATAGCCAGTGGAGCCCTCCACCCTAGGCGAGAGAAAGTCCCGTAGAACGGAGGAACCAGTGGAGTTAATGGCCTTGAAGAGGCTCATGCCAAGAAAGAATAGTCGCCATTCATGAACCTTCAACCAGGATAGACGGCGGTAATAAAGCGTGATATGCGCATCACGAGGTAAGTCAAAAATAAAACGCACGCAGGCGTTTAGCGCACGCTGTATCCTGAGCTCCAGGGTCGCAGTGCTTCCGAGCAAGGCCAAGCAGCAATAGTCCAGGTGTGGTAGAATGAGGGAGGATACGAGCTTGATCCTAAGGCTCCGCGGCAACGCAGCACTGTGACGTCTCAGCCCCGCAAGCACACCGTAGACCTTACTGTAGATGTGCCGAGTGTGATCCCCCCAGTCAAGAGTGGGCGATATGTGCAGACCCAGCGAGACCACCCGAGAGACGTACAGGATGGGTATACCATCCATCTGAACCAGGGGGGCACCGGCGACATGCTGCAGGCCAAGGGCACGAGCAGAACCAAGCATCAAGCACTGCGTTTTAGACACGTTTAATTTCAGAGAGTTCAAAGTAGACCAGGCAGAGACGCTGGCAAGGTCAGAATTGATCCTTGTAATTGCGTCTTCCAGTTGGTTGTAAGGCGCGGAGATGTACAATTGTACATCAGCCGCGTATTTGACTACCTTGGAGTAGAAGATAGAGGAATTAAGGTCTTGAATATAGAGAGAGAAAAGGAACGGCCCAAGGACGGAACCTTGCGGCACGCCCGAGTGGACCGGGGAGAAATGAGAGGTAGACCGCCCGATTCTGACCGCCTGTACCCTATTAGTAAGGTAGGACCAGATCCACCGTAAGACCGGAAAAGAAAGATTGAAAGAGTGAAGCTTAGTAAGGAGGAGAGAGTGGTCTACGGTGTCAAAGGCCTTTGAGAAATCAAGACACACCAGGATTGTGACCATCCGCTGATCAGCAGCGAGACGGACATCCTCCAGGAGTGTCAGGAGAGCGGATTGTGTGGATCGGTTTTTTACAAAACCGTGTTGCGAGGGGTCCAACTTCCCAGAGCTATGAAGAAAACTCTGGAGGTCAATGAGGACCAACCTCTCAAGGATTTTAGAGAGTTCGGGAAGGATAGAAATAGGGCGAAAGTCAGCGGGTGCAGAGGAGTGCGGTTTTTTAGGAATAGGAGTAATAAAAGAGCGACGCCAGGCGTCAGGAAAGATAGAGAAAGTGAGAGAAGTGTTGAAGATCTGTAAGACAGTGGTGTAAATAGCAGGAAACGAAAGAGAGAGAAACCTCGCACTCAGCTCATCCGAGGGCGAGATGCACGAATTAGTAAGGCGTAAAGCGCGAGGAAGACTCTCCTCCGTGACCGGAGAGAATTAGAAAGATGAATCGTCAGAGGGACAGTTAGACAAGCACAAACATGCGGGGACGGCCCGTGGAGATGAGGCGTGAGCCGAAAGGAAGAAGGTATTAAGGGTGTCCGGAGACAAGTGAGAGGGAGCGGAAGTACGAGAGGGAGGAAGAACACCGAACGATTTAAGCTCGCGCCAAACTTCGTTCGGGTTAGTAAGGTTGGAAAGCCTGTCGAAAAGAAAAGCAGATCTAGCTCGCGCCAGAAGAGCTTGAACTCTGTTTCGACAGGCTCTATATTGTACCCGCAAGTCCGGATTCCCAGTTCTAATATAGGATCTTCTGAGGGAGTCACGAGAACGCATCTCGAGACGAATCTCAGGAGTGATCCTGGGAGCAGGTGGCCGTCTGACACGCAGGGGTCGAAGAGGGGCATGCTCATTGAGAACTTGGAGCAAGTCCGCATTGAGATTTTCAACCAACCGATCGACGTTGCTCTCACAAGAATTCGTGGCAAGACGAGCATAGCTGAGCTGAGAGATATCATTGAGTAGCGTGTCACGATCGATTGAACCATACCTCCGACGAAGATCATTAAAAGGAGCAATGCGTGAGGTTAATGCGTATTCTAGCGAGATGAAGTCATGGTTAGAGCAGCGAGGCTCTCTACTTTGAGAAAAAGAAACAACCTTACTAGAATCATCGACAAGCCCGAGGTGAAGCCAAGTAGAGGAAGTAGAAGAGTGAAAAGTAGGAGAGAGAGGGAGAGGGAGAGGGAGAGGGAGAGGGAGAGGGAGAGGGAGAGGGAGAGGGAGAGGGAGAGAGAGAGAGAGAGAGAGAGAGAGAGAGAGAGAGCCTCCCTTGTCGGACGGAGGAGTTTCTGGTGGCAAGGCAAAACTGCCTTGTTTCACAATTTATTTCATATCCCGATTATTATACCGACCTAATATGCTGTCAGGAATTTTCCTGGGGCTGCTCGGTGATAAAGCTGCCCGCAGCCAGTTGCCCAGGAAAATGAATTAATCAGACCGGAATTAACGGGACTCACAAAATTGACCAAACGCCAGACATAAACGCGATACTAATTCCTGACCCTCGAGACGGGCTTCGCTCACGAACGGTACAAGATGCTCGTAAGGAGCAGGCGAATTTGATCTAGCTATGGCGCGAAACGGCTAACTAATATCGGTGAAGTCTCGTGATGGCGAGACTCCCGGAAACGGGCACAATTCAGCTCCGGAGGGGAACCTTAGGGAAACTTAGGCTACTGGACGGAATCTGACTCGCGGCGAGATTGGGAGCCCTCCAGGAAGGTAGTGACTTAATTTGCGGTAAAAACTCGTGGAAACTTCACAGTGGATCAACTACTAGGAGGAGCACAGAGACGGGACGTGTACACGACTCGGTCAGGACAATCCCCTGACCGGTCCAACGTCGAAACGAAATATCATTTAGGTCCAAAGATGGTCGCTTACCAATAGGTAGTTTTGAGGCGGTGTCAACGGAACACTGGATTCACTAAGTCGAGCACGAATCTACACAACGAGTGTTCGCTCCTTCCGCGCGCGGGACTTTAATAGATTTGGTATTATTACCCCCTGCACCCCCTGACTTTTGGCCGATAGTGCCACCTAACGCAATTCGGGCTCCAAGGCTCGGGGAGCCTCCGCAACAGGGCCGTACCCCTGCGCTATTGGAAGATCCTAGCGGCAGCTGCCGATGAATCCTTCCACCTGGATGTGCCTTCCCAACCGCCTAGAATTCCTGCGGTGTGGCCAATACTGCATTGGAACTCCTTCGTGTGCTGCTATCATCCGCAGTGGAGCCTCCACGTCGAGCCGGAGTCTCGTAGCTGCCGGTGACGATATTCGAGATGGTCGTCAGGATGCAGGTGGTCATGATACGCCCCTGGCGAACGGTGTCTAGACGGCTCACGCGAAATTCAAAGAGAATTAGGAACGAACAACAGACTATCAAATTGGATTAACGGTCGACCTTGCCTGGAGGCTATGTTATTTTTTTCCCTAACGGCGCTTGTGATCAACCTACCGACCTTATTGTTTGCTAGGAGAGGACACTTCGTCACAATGCATACAATTAGTTTTTCCAAACGCGATGCAAATGTGCCGACATTTGACAACGGTATAAATTTCTACTACAATATAAATTAATTCATACAATCAATTTATTTACTCTCAATTGAGAGTATGTTTTAATCTACAATATGTAAAGAGAATTGTTGGATTCTATAGTTATATTCTATAGTTATATTATGCTTGTGATATTTTATACAGTGGAGATCTCCAACTCTAATATATATAATACAATCATATTACTTACATATAGATCCAGCTCCAAACAGAAAACCTGAAAAAAGGAAAAACATTAGTATACAATCATTAGTTTAATTATAAAAATATGTAACTCACCTAATTATAAGCCATCGAACAAGCAACCTGTAAATAATCAATTCGTATATAGAAATAAGACTTTTTATAAGCAGAGACTTCACAAATGTAAATACTCACAATCACGTAAAGAAGAACTTCACTATTATCTGCAAAATATTATAATATGTTAAAAAACGAATGTATATATATAATTGTTCAAATAAATAAAACTTACGATGCCAGAAGTCCAATAATATAAAATAAAATAATACCGCTTTCCACCACCAGATGGCGAGGTAGCGCATGCGCCCACTCTCGTCACTAGAGACGGAACGCGGGATACTTAATAGACGAGATTTTCAGTTCAGTTCAGTTCAGTTCAAATCATCAGTTCAAATCATCAGTTCACTACCAATACAAGTCACCACAACAAATTAGGATTGGACTCCTGGTAACCACGCAAGACTCGGATATACCAGTAATCAAGGACTACATCATTCCTTACCTTCAGTATTGCGAGCCGACATCGGCTTCTACTTCGACTTCTCCAGTATAGCGAGCCGACATCGGCTTCTACTGCAACTCCTCGGGTATTGCGAGCCGACAACGGCTTCTGCCTCTTCTCCTTGGCATAGCGAGCCGACACCGGCTTCTGTCATTTCCCTCCGGTATTGTGAGCCGACATCGGCTTCTGCTGTTTTCTCCATAACATTGCGAGCCGACACCGGCTTCTGTTAATTTCCTACGGTATCGCGAGCCGACATCGGCTTCTACCTTATCCTCCCTCGGTATTTTGAGCCGCCATCGGCTTCTGCTATTTTTGCCATGGTACCGCGAGCCGCCACCGGCTTCTGCCAAATCCCTCATATCTGCACAAGTAAAGGCGTGTTCATAACGTCTGCAGATACTCTTATAATATAATTAAACTCCTCTGCCATTATTTCAAATAATTATTATTCTTATTTAAATTCATATAAAAACTCGCGATTAAATGTTAGCAAAACATAAACTTCCCTTTAGTATCTTTTTACATACGCATCACACCTTAAAATATTTTTCTCTTACCTTTTAATTTTCACGTACATTTTCTTCCTCCTAGCCCGCTACGCCCTTACCGCTCGAGCCGCGTAGAGGAATTTCAAATCTAAAAACAAACAAAAATCATAATTATTATATTTTTTTATACTTGAGTTTGGTAATTCTCCTAAAGATTACCTGGTGACAGCAGCTGCCCTGCATTTCCGTAAGCCAGGACGTAACAGTACTCTGTTGTTGAACACATGTGTATCCGAACTGAAATAACCAGAGGAATCGAATGCCACAAGCAGAATTCAAATCCGAGCCTCCGTTCGGAAGGAAATCGCAGTTGTAGCTAAAAACCTATCTTCCCGCATTCCAGCTTCCAGCATCGTACTCTGTTGTTGCAAACAAGTGTATCCGAACTGAAATAACTAGAGGAATCGAATGCCACAAGCAGAATTCAAATCCGAGCCTCCGTTCGGAAGGAAATCGCAGTTGTAGCTAAAAACGTATCTTCCAGCATTCTAACTGCCAGAATCGTCCTCTGTTGTTGCACACAAGTGTATCCGAAGTGAAATGACTAGAGGAATCGAATACCGCTAGCAGAATTCAAATCCGAGCCTCCGTTCGGCAGGAAATCGCAGTTATAGCTGAAAACCTATCTTCCCGCATTCTGACTTCCAGAATCGTACTCTGTTGTTGCACATTAGTGTATCCGAACTGAAATGACTAGAGGAATCGAATGCCACAAGCAGAATTCTAATCCGAGCCTCCGTTCGGAAGGAAATCGCAGTTATACTTAAAAACCTATCCTCCAGCTTTCTAACAGCCAGAATCGTACTCTGTTGTTGAACACATGTGTATCCGAAGTGAAATGACTAGAGGAATCGAATGCCGGAAGCAGAATTCAAATCCGAGCCTCCGTTCGGCAGGAAATCGCAGTTATAACTAAAAACCTATCTTCCCGCATTCTAACTGCCAGAATCGTACTCTGTTGTTGAACACATGTGTATCCGAAGTGAAATGACTAGAGGAATCGAATGCCGCAAGCAGAATTCAAATCCGAGCCTCCGTTCGGCAGGAAATCGCAGTTATAGCTGAAAACCTATCTTCCCGCATTCTAACTTCCAGCATCGTACTCTGTTGTTGCACACAAGTGTATCCGAAGTGAAATGACTAGAGGAATCGAATACCGCTAGCAGAATTCAAATCCGAGCCTCCGTTCGGCAGGAAATCGCAGTTATAGCTGAAAACCTATCTTCCCGCATTCTGACTTCCAGAATCGTACTCTGTTGTTGCACATTAGTGTATCCGAACTGAAATGACTAGAGGAATCGAATGCCACAAGCAGAATTCTAATCCGAGCCTCCGTTCGGAAGGAAATCGCAGGTATACTTAAAAACCTATCCTCCAGCTTTCTAACAGCCAAAATCGTACTCTGTTGTTGAACACATGTGTATCCGAAGTGAAATGACTAGAGGAATCGAATGCCGGAAGCAGAATTCAAATCCGAGCCTCCGTTCGGCAGGAAATCGCAGTTATAACTAAAAACCTATCTTCCCGCATTCTAACTGCCAGAATCGTACTCTGTTGTTGAACACATGTGTATCCGAAGTGAAATGACTAGAGGAATCGAATGCCGGAAGCAGAATTCAAATCCGAGCCTCCGTTCGGCAGGAAATCGCAGTTATAACTAAAAACCTATCTTCCCGCATTCTAACTGCCAGAATCGTACTCTGTTGTTGAACACATGTGTATCCGAAGTGAAATGACTAGAGGAATCGAATGCCGCAAGCAGAATTCAAATCCGAGCCTCCGTTCGGCAGGAAATCGCAGTTATAGCTAAAAACCTATCTTCCCGCATTCTAACTGCCAGAATCGTACTCTGTTGTTGAACACATGTGTATCCGAAGTGAAATGACTAGAGGAATCGAATGCCGCAAGCAGAATTCAAATCCGAGCCTCCGTTCGGCAGGAAATCGCAGTTATAGCTGAAAACCTATCTTCCCGCATTCTAACTTCCAGCATCGTACTCTGTTGTTGCACACAAGTGTATCCGAAGTGAAATGACTAGAGGAATCGAATACCGCTAGCAGAATTCAAATCCGAGCCTCCGTTCGGCAGGAAATCGCAGTTATAGCTGAAAACCTATCTTCCCGCATTCTGACTTCCAGAATCGTACTCTGTTGTTGCACATTAGTGTATCCGAACTGAAATGACTAGAGGAATCGAATGCCGGAAGCAGAATTCAAATCCGAGCCTCCGTTCGGCAGGAAATCGCAGTTATAACTAAAAACCTATCTTCCCGCATTCTAACTGCCAGAATCGTACTCTGTTGTTGAACACATGTGTATCCGAAGTGAAATGACTAGAGGAATCGAATGCCGCAAGCAGAATTCAAATCCGAGCCTCCGTTCGGCAGGAAATCGCAGTTATAGCTAAAAACCTATCTTCCCGCATTCTAACTGCCAGAATCGTACTCTGTTGTTGAACACATGTGTATCCGAAGTGAAATGACTAGAGGAATCGAATGCCGCAAGCAGAATTCAAATCCGAGCCTCCGTTCGGCAGGAAATCGCAGTTATAGCTGAAAACCTATCTTCCCGCATTCTAACTTCCAGCATCGTACTCTGTTGTTGCACACAAGTGTATCCGAAGTGAAATGACTAGAGGAATCGAATACCGCTAGCAGAATTCAAATCCGAGCCTCCGTTCGGCAGGAAATCGCAGTTATAGCTGAAAACCTATCTTCCAGCATTCTTACTGCCAGAATCGTCCTCTGTTGTTGCACACAAGTGTATCCGAAGTGAAATGACTAGAGGAATCGAATACCGCTAGCAGAATTCAAATCCGAGCCTCCGTTCGGCAGGAAATCGCAGTTATAGCTGAAAACCTATCTTCCCGCATTCTGACTTCCAGAATCGTACTCTGTTGTTGCACATTAGTGTATCCGAACTGAAATGACTAGAGGAATCGAATGCCACAAGCAGAATTCTAATCCGAGCCTCCGTTCGGAAGGAAATCGCAGTTATACTTAAAAACCTATCCTCCAGCTTTCTAACAGCCAGAATCGTACTCTGTTGTTGAACACATGTGTATCCGAAGTGAAATGACTAGAGGAATCGAATGCCGGAAGCAGAATTCAAATCCGAGCCTCCGTTCGGCAGGAAATCGCAGTTATAACTAAAAACCTATCTTCCCGCATTCTAACTGCCAGAATCGTACTCTGTTGTTGAACACATGTGTATCCGAAGTGAAATGACTAGAGGAATCGAATGCCGCAAGCAGAATTCAAATCCGAGCCTCCGTTCGGCAGGAAATCGCAGTTATAGCGAAAAACCTATCTTCCAGCATTCTTACTGCCAGAATCGTCCTCTGTTGTTGCACACAAGTGTATCCGAAGTGAAATGACTAGAGGAATCGAATACCGCTAGCAGAATTCAAATCCGAGCCTCCGTTCGGCAGGAAATCGCAGTTATAGCTGAAAACCTATCTTCCCGCATTCTGACTTCCAGAATCGTACTCTGTTGTTGCACATTAGTGTATCCGAACTGAAATGACTAGAGGAATCGAATGCCACAAGCAGAATTCTAATCCGAGCCTCCGTTCGGAAGGAAATCGCAGTTATACTTAAAAACCTATCCTCCAGCTTTCTAACAGCCAGAATCGTACTCTGTTGTTGAACACATGTGTATCCGAAGTGAAATGACTAGAGGAATCGAATGCCGGAAGCAGAATTCAAATCCGAGCCTCCGTTCGGCAGGAAATCGCAGTTATAACTAAAAACCTATCTTCCCGCATTCTAACTGCCAGAATCGTACTCTGTTGTTGAACACATGTGTATCCGAAGTGAAATGACTAGAGGAATCGAATGCCGGAAGCAGAATTCAAATCCGAGCCTCCGTTCGGCAGGAAATCGCAGTTATAACTAAAAACCTATCTTCCCGCATTCTAACTGCCAGAATCGTACTCTGTTGTTGAACACATGTGTATCCGAAGTGAAATGACTAGAGGAATCGAATGCCGGAAGCAGAATTCAAATCCGAGCCTCCGTTCGGCAGGAAATCGCAGTTATAACTAAAAACCTATCTTCCCGCATTCTAACTTCCAGAATCGTACTCTGTTGTTGCACACAAGTGTATCCGAACTGAAATAACCAGAGGAATCGAATGCCACAAGCAGAATTCAAATCCGAGCCTCCGCTCGGAAGGAAATCGCAGTTGTAGCTAAAAACGTATCTTCCCGTATTCTGACTTCCAGAATCGTACTCTGTTGTTGCACATTAGTGTATCCGAACTGAAATGACTAGAGGAATCGAATGCCGTAAGCAGAATTCAAATCCGAGCCTCCGTTCGGCAGGAAATCGCAGTTATAGCTAAAAACCTATCTTCCCGCATTCTAACTTCCAGCATCGTACTCTGTTGTTGCACACAAGTGTATCCGAAGTGAAATGACTAGAGGAATCGAATGCCGCAAGCAGAATTCAAATCCGAGCCTCCGTTCGGCAGGAAATCGCAGTTATAGCTAAAAACCTATCTTCCAGCATTCTTACTGCCAGAATCGTCCTCTGTTGTTGCACACAAGTGTATCCGAAGTGAAATGACTAGAGGAATCGAATACCGCTAGCAGAATTCAAATCCGAGCCTCCGTTCGGCAGGAAATCGCAGTTATAGCTGAAAACCTATCTTCCCGCATTCTGACTTCCAGAATCGTACTCTGTTGTTGCACATTAGTGTATCCGAACTGAAATGACTAGAGGAATCGAATGCCACAAGCAGAATTCTAATCCGAGCCTCCGTTCGGAAGGAAATCGCAGTTATACTTAAAAACCTATCCTCCAGCTTTCTAACAGCCAGAATCGTACTCTGTTGTTGAACACATGTGTATCCGAAGTGAAATGACTAGAGGAATCGAATGCCGGAAGCAGAATTCAAATCCGAGCCTCCGTTCGGCAGGAAATCGCAGTTATAACTAAAAACCTATCTTCCCGCATTCTAACTGCCAGAATCGTACTCTGTTGTTGAACACATGTGTATCCGAAGTGAAATGACTAGAGGAATCGAATGCCGGAAGCAGAATTCAAATCCGAGCCTCCGTTCGGCAGGAAATCGCAGTTATAACTAAAAACCTATCTTCCCGCATTCTAACTGCCAGAATCGTACTCTGTTGTTGAACACATGTGTATCCGAAGTGAAATGACTAGAGGAATCGAATGCCGCAAGCAGAATTCAAATCCGAGCCTCCGTTCGGCAGGAAATCGCAGTTATAACTAAAAACCTATCTTCCCGCATTCTAACTTCCAGAATCGTACTCTGTTGTTGCACACAAGTGTATCCGAACTGAAATAACCAGAGGAATCGAATGCCACAAGCAGAATTCAAATCCGAGCCTCCGCTCGGAAGGAAATCGCAGTTGTAGCTAAAAACGTATCTTCCCGTATTCTGACTTCCAGAATCGTACTCTGTTGTTGCACATTAGTGTATCCGAACTGAAATGACTAGAGGAATCGAATGCCGTAAGCAGAATTCAAATCCGAGCCTCCGTTCGGCAGGAAATCGCAGTTATAGCTAAAAACCTATCTTCCCGCATTCTAACTTCCAGCATCGTACTCTGTTGTTGCACACAAGTGTATCCGAAGTGAAATGACTAGAGGAATCGAATGCCGCAAGCAGAATTCAAATCCGAGCCTCCGTTCGGCAGGAAATCGCAGTTATAGCTAAAAACCTATCTTCCAGCATTCTTACTGCCAGAATCGTCCTCTGTTGTTGCACACAAGTGTATCCGAAGTGAAATGACTAGAGGAATCGAATACCGCTAGCAGAATTCAAATCCGAGCCTCCGTTCGGCAGGAAATCGCAGTTATAGCTGAAAACCTATCTTCCCGCATTCTGACTTCCAGAATCGTACTCTGTTGTTGCACATTAGTGTATCCGAACTGAAATGACTAGAGGAATCGAATGCCACAAGCAGAATTCTAATCCGAGCCTCCGTTCGGAAGGAAATCGCAGTTATACTTAAAAACCTATCCTCCAGCTTTCTAACAGCCAGAATCGTACTCTGTTGTTGAACACATGTGTATCCGAAGTGAAATGACTAGAGGAATCGAATGCCGGAAGCAGAATTCAAATCCGAGCCTCCGTTCGGCAGGAAATCGCAGTTATAACTAAAAACCTATCTTCCCGCATTCTAACTGCCAGAATCGTACTCTGTTGTTGAACACATGTGTATCCGAAGTGAAATGACTAGAGGAATCGAATGCCGCAAGCAGAATTCAAATCCGAGCCTCCGTTCGGCAGGAAATCGCAGTTATAACTAAAAACCTATCTTCCCGCATTCTAACTTCCAGAATCGTACTCTGTTGTTGCACACAAGTGTATCCGAACTGAAATAACCAGAGGAATCGAATGCCACAAGCAGAATTCAAATCCGAGCCTCCGCTCGGAAGGAAATCGCAGTTGTAGCTAAAAACGTATCTTCCCGTATTCTGACTTCCAGAATCGTACTCTGTTGTTGCACATTAGTGTATCCGAACTGAAATGACTAGAGGAATCGAATGCCGTAAGCAGAATTCAAATCCGAGCCTCCGTTCGGCAGGAAATCACAGTTATAGCTAAAAACCTATCTTCCCGCATTCTAACTTCCAGCATCGTACTCTGTTGTTGCACACAAGTGTATCCGAAGTGAAATGACTAGAGGAATCGAATGCCGCAAGCAGAATTCAAATCCGAGCCTCCGTTCGGCAGGAAATCGCAGTTATAGCTAAAAACCTATCTTCCAGCATTCTTACTGCCAGAATCGTCCTGTGTTGTTGCACACAAGTGTATCCGAAGTGAAATGACTAGAGGAATCGAATACCGCTAGCAGAATTCAAATCCGAGCCTCCGTTCGGCAGGAAATCGCAGTTATAGCTGAAAACCTATCTTCCCGCATTCTGACTTCCAGAATCGTACTCTGTTGTTGCACATTAGTGTATCCGAACTGAAATGACTAGAGGAATCGAATGCCACAAGCAGAATTCTAATCCGAGCCTCCGTTCGGAAGGAAATCGCAGTTATACTTAAAAACCTATCCTCCAGCTTTCTAACAGCCAGAATCGTACTCTGTTGTTGAACACATGTGTATCCGAAGTGAAATGACTAGAGGAATCGAATGCCGGAAGCAGAATTCAAATCCGAGCCTCCGTTCGGCAGGAAATCGCAGTTATAACTAAAAACCTATCTTCCCGCATTCTAACTGCCAGAATCGTACTCTGTTGTTGAACACATGTGTATCCGAAGTGAAATGACTAGAGGAATCGAATGCCGGAAGCAGAATTCAAATCCGAGCCTCCGTTCGGCAGGAAATCGCAGTTATAGCTGAAAACCTATCTTCCCGCATTCTAACTTCCAGCATCGTACTCTGTTGTTGCACACAAGTGTATCCGAAGTGAAATGACTAGAGGAATCGAATACCGCTAGCAGAATTCAAATCCGAGCCTCCGTTCGGCAGGAAATCGCAGTTATAGCTGAAAACCTATCTTCCAGCATTCTTACTGCCAGAATCGTCCTCTGTTGTTGCACACAAGTGTATCCGAAGTGAAATGACTAGAGGAATCGAATACCGCTAGCAGAATTCAAATCCGAGCCTCCGTTCGGCAGGAAATCGCAGTTATAGCTGAAAACCTATCTTCCCGCATTCTGACTTCCAGAATCGTACTCTGTTGTTGCACATTAGTGTATCCGAACTGAAATGACTAGAGGAATCGAATGCCACAAGCAGAATTCTAATCCGAGCCTCCGTTCGGAAGGAAATCGCAGTTATACTTAAAAACCTATCCTCCAGCTTTCTAACAGCCAGAATCGTACTCTGTTGTTGAACACATGTGTATCCGAAGTGAAATGACTAGAGGAATCGAATGCCGGAAGCAGAATTCAAATCCGAGCCTCCGTTCGGCAGGAAATCGCAGTTATAACTAAAAACCTATCTTCCCGCATTCTGACTTCCAGAATCGTACTCTGTTGTTGAACACATGTGTATCCGAAGTGAAATGACTAGAGGAATCGAATGCCGCAAGCAGAATTCAAATCCGAGCCTCCGTTCGGCAGGAAATCGCAGTTATAGCTAAAAACCTATCTTCCAGCATTCTTACTGCCAGAATCGTCCTCTGTTGTTGCACACAAGTGTATCCGAAGTGAAATGACTAGAGGAATCGAATACCGCTAGCAGAATTCAAATCCGAGCCTCCGTTCGGCAGGAAATCGCAGTTATAGCTGAAAACCTATCTTCCCGCATTCTGACTTCCAGAATCGTACTCTGTTGTTGCACATTAGTGTATCCGAACTGAAATGACTAGAGGAATCGAATGCCACAAGCAGAATTCTAATCCGAGCCTCCGTTCGGAAGGAAATCGCAGTTATACTTAAAAACCTATCCTCCAGCTTTCTAACAGCCAGAATCGTACTCTGTTGTTGAACACATGTGTATCCGAAGTGAAATGACTAGAGGAATCGAATGCCGGAAGCAGAATTCAAATCCGAGCCTCCGTTCGGCAGGAAATCGCAGTTATAACTAAAAACCTATCTTCCCGCATTCTAACTGCCAGAATCGTACTCTGTTGTTGAACACATGTGTATCCGAAGTGAAATGACTAGAGGAATCGAATGCCGCAAGCAGAATTCAAATCCGAGCCTCCGTTCGGCAGGAAATCGCAGTTATAGCGAAAAACCTATCTTCCCGCATTCTAACTTCCAGAATCGTACTCTGTTGTTGCACACAAGTGTATCCGAACTGAAATAACCAGAGGAATCGAATGCCACAAGCAGAATTCAAATCCGAGCCTCCGCTCGGAAGGAAATCGCAGTTGTAGCTAAAAACGTATCTTCCCGTATTCTGACTTCCAGAATCGTACGCTGTTGTTGCACATTAGTGTATCCGAACTGAAATGACTAGAGGAATCGAATGCCGTAAGCAGAATTCAAATCCGAGCCTCCGTTCGGCAGGAAATCACAGTTATAGCTAAAAACCTATCTTCCCGCATTCTAACTTCCAGCATCGTACTCTGTTGTTGCACACAAGTGTATCCGAAGTGAAATGACTAGAGGAATCGAATGCCGCAAGCAGAATTCAAATCCGAGCCTCCGTTCGGCAGGAAATCGCAGTTATAGCTAAAAACCTATCTTCCAGCATTCTTACTGCCAGAATCGTCCTGTGTTGTTGCACACAAGTGTATCCGAAGTGAAATGACTAGAGGAATCGAATACCGCTAGCAGAATTCAAATCCGAGCCTCCGTTCGGCAGGAAATCGCAGTTATAGCTGAAAACCTATCTTCCCGCATTCTGACTTCCAGAATCGTACTCTGTTGTTGCACATTAGTGTATCCGAACTGAAATGACTAGAGGAATCGAATGCCACAAGCAGAATTCTAATCCGAGCCTCCGTTCGGAAGGAAATCGCAGTTATACTTAAAAACCTATCCTCCAGCTTTCTAACAGCCAGAATCGTACTCTGTTGTTGAACACATGTGTATCCGAAGTGAAATGACTAGAGGAATCGAATGCCGGAAGCAGAATTCAAATCCGAGCCTCCGTTCGGCAGGAAATCGCAGTTATAACTAAAAACCTATCTTCCCGCATTCTAACTGCCAGAATCGTACTCTGTTGTTGAACACATGTGTATCCGAAGTGAAATGACTAGAGGAATCGAATGCCGGAAGCAGAATTCAAATCCGAGCCTCCGTTCGGCAGGAAATCGCAGTTATAGCTGAAAACCTATCTTCCCGCATTCTAACTTCCAGAATCGTACTCTGTTGTTGCACACAAGTGTATCCGAAGTGAAATGACTAGAGGAATCGAATACCGCTAGCAGAATTCAAATCCGAGCCTCCGTTCGGCAGGAAATCGCAGTTATAGCTGAAAACCTATCTTCCAGCATTCTTACTGCCAGAATCGTCCTCTGTTGTTGCACACAAGTGTATCCGAAGTGAAATGACTAGAGGAATCGAATACCGCTAGCAGAATTCAAATCCGAGCCTCCGTTCGGCAGGAAATCGCAGTTATAGCTGAAAACCTATCTTCCCGCATTCTGACTTCCAGAATCGTACTCTGTTGTTGCACATTAGTGTATCCGAACTGAAATGACTAGAGGAATCGAATGCCACAAGCAGAATTCTAATCCGAGCCTCCGTTCGGAAGGAAATCGCAGTTATACTTAAAAACCTATCCTCCAGCTTTCTAACAGCCAGAATCGTACTCTGTTGTTGAACACATGTGTATCCGAAGTGAAATGACTAGAGGAATCGAATGCCGGAAGCAGAATTCAAATCCGAGCCTCCGTTCGGCAGGAAATCGCAGTTATAACTAAAAACCTATCTTCCCGCATTCTAACTGCCAGAATCGTACTCTGTTGTTGAACACATGTGTATCCGAAGTGAAATGACTAGAGGAATCGAATGCCGCAAGCAGAATTCAAATCCGAGCCTCCGTTCGGCAGGAAATCGCAGTTATAGCTAAAAACCTATCTTCCAGCATTCTTACTGCCAGAATCGTCCTCTGTTGTTGCACACAAGTGTATCCGAAGTGAAATGACTAGAGGAATCGAATACCGCTAGCAGAATTCAAATCCGAGCCTCCGTTCGGCAGGAAATCGCAGTTATAGCTGAAAACCTATCTTCCCGCATTCTGACTTCCAGAATCGTACTCTGTTGTTGCACATTAGTGTATCCGAACTGAAATGACTAGAGGAATCGAATGCCACAAGCAGAATTCTAATCCGAGCCTCCGTTCGGAAGGAAATCGCAGTTATACTTAAAAACCTATCCTCCAGCTTTCTAACAGCCAGAATCGTACTCTGTTGTTGAACACATGTGTATCCGAAGTGAAATGACTAGAGGAATCGAATGCCGGAAGCAGAATTCAAATCCGAGCCTCCGTTCGGCAGGAAATCGCAGTTATAACTAAAAACCTATCTTCCCGCATTCTAACTGCCAGAATCGTACTCTGTTGTTGCACACATGTGTATCCGAACTGAAATGACTAGAGGAATCGAATGCCGGAAGCAGAATTCAAATCCGAGCCTCCGTTCGGCAGGAAATCGCAGTTATAACTAAAAACCTATCTTCCCGCATTCTAACTGCCAGAATCGTACTCTGTTGTTGAACACATGTGTATCCGAAGTGAAATGACTAGAGGAATCGAATGCCGGAAGCAGAATTCAAATCCGAGCCTCCGTTCGGCAGGAAATCGCAGTTATAACTAAAAACCTATCTTCCCGCATTCTAACTTCCAGAATCGTACTCTGTTGTTGCACACAAGTGTATCCGAACTGAAATAACCAGAGGAATCGAATGCCACAAGCAGAATTCAAATCCGAGCCTCCGCTCGGAAGGAAATCGCAGTTGTAGCTAAAAACGTATCTTCCCGTATTCTGACTTCCAGAATCGTACTCTGTTGTTGCACATTAGTGTATCCGAACTGAAATGACTAGAGGAATCGAATGCCGTAAGCAGAATTCAAATCCGAGCCTCCGTTCGGCAGGAAATCGCAGTTATAGCTAAAAACCTATCTTCCCGCATTCTAACTTCCAGCATCGTACTCTGTTGTTGCACACAAGTGTATCCGAAGTGAAATGACTAGAGGAATCGAATGCCGCAAGCAGAATTCAAATCCGAGCCTCCGTTCGGCAGGAAATCGCAGTTATAGCTAAAAACCTATCTTCCAGCATTCTTACTGCCAGAATCGTCCTCTGTTGTTGCACACAAGTGTATCCGAAGTGAAATGACTAGAGGAATCGAATACCGCTAGCAGAATTCAAATCCGAGCCTCCGTTCGGCAGGAAATCGCAGTTATAGCTGAAAACCTATCTTCCCGCATTCTAACTTCCAGAATCGTACTCTGTTGTTGCACATTAGTGTATCCGAACTGAAATGACTAGAGGAATCGAATGCCACAAGCAGAATTCTAATCCGAGCCTCCGTTCGGAAGGAAATCGCAGTTATACTTAAAAACCTATCCTCCAGCTTTCTAACAGCCAGAATCGTACTCTGTTGTTGAACACATGTGTATCCGAAGTGAAATGACTAGAGGAATCGAATGCCGGAAGCAGAATTCAAATCCGAGCCTCCGTTCGGCAGGAAATCGCAGTTATAACTAAAAACCTATCTTCCCGCATTCTAACTGCCAGAATCGTACTCTGTTGTTGAACACATGTGTATCCGAAGTGAAATGACTAGAGGAATCGAATGCCGGAAGCAGAATTCAAATCCGAGCCTCCGTTCGGCAGGAAATCGCAGTTATAACTAAAAACCTATCTTCCCGCATTCTAACTGCCAGAATCGTACTCTGTTGTTGAACACATGTGTATCCGAACTGAAATGACTAGAGGAATCGAATGCCGCAAGCAGAATTCAAATCCGAGCCTCCGTTCGGCAGGAAATCGCAGTTATAACTAAAAACCTATCTTCCCGCATTCTAACTTCCAGAATCGTACTCTGTTGTTGCACACAAGTGTATCCGAACTGAAATAACCAGAGGAATCGAATGCCACAAGCAGAATTCAAATCCGAGCCTCCGCTCGGAAGGAAATCGCAGTTGTAGCTAAAAACGTATCTTCCCGTATTCTGACTTCCAGAATCGTACTCTGTTGTTGCACATTAGTGTATCCGAACTGAAATGACTAGAGGAATCGAATGCCGTAAGCAGAATTCAAATCCGAGCCTCCGTTCGGCAGGAAATCACAGTTATAGCTAAAAACCTATCTTCCCGCATTCTAACTTCCAGAATCGTACTCTGTTGTTGCACACAAGTGTATCCGAACTGAAATGACTAGAGGAATCGAATGCCGCAAGCAGAATTCAAATCCGAGCCTCCGTTCGGCAGGAAATCGCAGTTATAGCTAAAAACCTATCTTCCAGCATTCTTACTGCCAGAATCGTCCTCTGTTGTTGCACACAAGTGTATCCGAAGTGAAATGACTAGAGGAATCGAATACCGCTAGCAGAATTCAAATCCGAGCCTCCGTTCGGCAGGAAATCGCAGTTATAGCTGAAAACCTATCTTCCCGCATTCTGACTTCCAGAATCGTACTCTGTTGTTGCACATTAGTGTATCCGAACTGAAATGACTAGAGGAATCGAATGCCACAAGCAGAATTCTAATCCGAGCCTCCGTTCGGCAGGAAATCGCAGTTATACTTAAAAACCTATCCTCCAGCTTTCTAACAGCCAGAATCGTACTCTGTTGTTGAACACATGTGTATCCGAAGTGAAATGACTAGAGGAATCGAATGCCGGAAGCAGAATTCAAATCCGAGCCTCCGTTCGGCAGGAAATCGCAGTTATAACTAAAAACCTATCTTCCCGCATTCTAACTTCCAGAATCGTACTCTGTTGTTGAACACATGTGTATCCGAAGTGAAATGACTAGAGGAATCGAATGCCGCAAGCAGAATTCAAATCCGAGCCTCCGTTCGGCAGGAAATCGCAGTTATAACTAAAAACCTATCTTCCCGCATTCTAACTTCCAGAATCGTACTCTGTTGTTGCACACAAGTGTATCCGAACTGAAATAACCAGAGGAATCGAATGCCACAAGCAGAATTCAAATCCGAGCCTCCGCTCGGAAGGAAATCGCAGTTGTAGCTAAAAACGTATCTTCCCGTATTCTGACTTCCAGAATCGTACTCTGTTGTTGCACATTAGTGTATCCGAACTGAAATGACTAGAGGAATCGAATGCCGTAAGCAGAATTCAAATCCGAGCCTCCGTTCGGCAGGAAATCACAGTTATAGCTAAAAACCTATCTTCCCGCATTCTAACTTCCAGAATCGTACTCTGTTGTTGCACACAAGTGTATCCGAAGTGAAATGACTAGAGGAATCGAATGCCGCAAGCAGAATTCAAATCCGAGCCTCCGTTCGGCAGGAAATCGCAGTTATAGCTAAAAACCTATCTTCCAGCATTCTTACTGCCAGAATCGTCCTGTGTTGTTGCACACAAGTGTATCCGAAGTGAAATGACTAGAGGAATCGAATGCCGCTAGCAGAATTCAAATCCGAGCCTCCGTTCGGCAGGAAATCGCAGTTATAGCTGAAAACCTATCTTCCCGCATTCTGACTTCCAGAATCGTACTCTGTTGTTGCACATTAGTGTATCCGAACTGAAATGACTAGAGGAATCGAATGCCACAAGCAGAATTCTAATCCGAGCCTCCGTTCGGAAGGAAATCGCAGTTATACTTAAAAACCTATCCTCCAGCTTTCTAACAGCCAGAATCGTACTCTGTTGTTGAACACATGTGTATCCGAAGTGAAATGACTAGAGGAATCGAATGCCGGAAGCAGAATTCAAATCCGAGCCTCCGTTCGGCAGGAAATCGCAGTTATAACTAAAAACCTATCTTCCCGCATTCTAACTGCCAGAATCGTACTCTGTTGTTGAACACATGTGTATCCGAAGTGAAATGACTAGAGGAATCGAATGCCGGAAGCAGAATTCAAATCCGAGCCTCCGTTCGGCAGGAAATCGCAGTTATAACTAAAAACCTATCTTCCCGCATTCTAACTGCCAGAATCGTACTCTGTTGTTGAACACATGTGTATCCGAAGTGAAATGACTAGAGGAATCGAATGCCGCAAGCAGAATTCAAATCCGAGCCTCCGTTCGGCAGGAAATCGCAGTTATAACTAAAAACCTATCTTCCCGCATTCTAACTTCCAGAATCGTACTCTGTTGTTGCACACAAGTGTATCCGAACTGAAATAACCAGAGGAATCGAATGCCACAAGCAGAATTCAAATCCGAGCCTCCGCTCGGAAGGAAATCGCAGTTGTAGCTAAAAACGTATCTTCCCGTATTCTGACTTCCAGAATCGTACTCTGTTGTTGCACATTAGTGTATCCGAACTGAAATGACTAGAGGAATCGAATGCCGTAAGCAGAATTCAAATCCGAGCCTCCGTTCGGCAGGAAATCGCAGTTATAGCTGAAAACCTATCTTCCCGCATTCTGACTTCCAGAATCGTACTCTGTTGTTGCACATTAGTGTATCCGAACTGAAATGACTAGAGGAATCGAATGCCACAAGCAGAATTCTAATCCGAGCCTCCGTTCGGAAGGAAATCGCAGTTATACTTAAAAACCTATCCTCCAGCTTTCTAACAGCCAGAATCGTACTCTGTTGTTGAACACATGTGTATCCGAAGTGAAATGACTAGAGGAATCGAATGCCGGAAGCAGAATTCAAATCCGAGCCTCCGTTCGGCAGGAAATCGCAGTTATAACTAAAAACCTATCTTCCCGCATTCTAACTGCCAGAATCGTACTCTGTTGTTGAACACATGTGTATCCGAAGTGAAATGACTAGAGGAATCGAATGCCGTAAGCAGAATTCAAATCCGAGCCTCCGTTCGGCAGGAAATCACAGTTATAGCTAAAAACCTATCTTCCCGCATTCTAACTTCCAGCATCGTACTCTGTTGTTGCACACAAGTGTATCCGAAGTGAAATGACTAGAGGAATCGAATGCCGCAAGCAGAATTCAAATCCGAGCCTCCGTTCGGCAGGAAATCGCAGTTATAGCTAAAAACCTATCTTCCAGCATTCTTACTGTCAGAATCGTCCTCTGTTGTTGCACACAAGTGTATCCGAAGTGAAATGACTAGAGGAATCGAATACCGCTAGCAGAATTCAAATCCGAGCCTCCGTTCGGCAGGAAATCGCAGTTATAGCAGAAAACCTATCTTCCCGCATTCTGACTTCCAGAATCGTACTCTGTTGTTGAACATTAGTGTATCCGAACTGAAATGACTAGAGGAATCGAATGCCGTAAGCAGAATTCAAATCCGAGCCTCCGTTCGGCAGGAAATCGCAGTTATAGCTGGAAACCTATCTTCCCGCATTCTGACTTCCAGAATCGTACTCTGTTGTTGCACACAAGTGTATCCGAACTGAAATAACCAGAGGAATCGAATGCCACAAGCAGAATTCAAATCCGAGCCTCCGTTCGGCAGGAAATCGCAGTTATAGCTGAAAACCTATCTTCCCGCATTCTGACTTCCAGAATCGTACTCTGTTGTTGCACATTAATGTATCCGAAGTGAAATGACTAGAGGAATCGAATGCCACAAGCAGAATTCTAATCCGAGCCTCCGTTCGGAAGGAAATCGCAGTTATACTTAAAAACCTATCCTCCAGCTTTCTAACAGCCAGAATCGTACTCTGTTGTTGAACACATGTGTATCCGAAGTGAAATGACTAGAGGAATCGAATGCCGCAAGCAGAATTCAAATCCGAGCCTCCGTTCGGCAGGAAATCGCAGTTATAACTAAAAACCTATCTTCCCGCATTCTAACTTCCAGAATCGTACTCTGTTGTTGCACACAAGTGTATCCGAACTGAAATAACCAGAGGAATCGAATGCCACAAGCAGAATTCAAATCCGAGCCTCCGTTCGGAAGGAAATCGCAGTTGTAGCTAAAAACCTATCTTCCCGCATTCTAACTTCCAGCATCGTACTCTGTTGTTGCACACAAGTGTATCCGAAGTGAAATGACTAGAGGAATCGAATACCGCTAGCAGAATTCAAATCCGAGCCTCCGTTCGGCAGGAAATCGCAGTTATAGCTGAAAACCTATCTTCCCGCATTCTGACTTCCAGAATCGTACTCTGTTGTTGCACATTAGTGTATCCGAACTGAAATGACTAGAGGAATCGAATGCCGTAAGCAGAATTCAAATCCGAGCCTCCGTTCGGCAGGAAATCGCAGTTATAACTAAAAACCTATCTTCCCGCATTCTAACTTCCAGAATCGTACTCTGTTGTTGCACATTAGTGTATCCGAACTGAAATGACTAGAGGAATCGAATGCCGTAAGCAGAATTCAAATCCGAGCCTCCGTTCGGCAGTAAATCGCAATTATAGCTGGAAACCTATCTTCCCGCATTCTGACTTCCAGAATCGTCCTCTGTTGTTGCACATTAGTGTATCCGAACTGAAATGACTAGAGGAATCGAATGCCGTAAGCAGAATTCAAATCCGAGCCTCCGTTCGGCAGGAAATCGCAGTTATAACTAAAAACCTATCTTCCCGCATTCTAACTTCCAGAATCGTACTCTGTTGTTGCACATTAGTGTATCCGAACTGAAATGACTAGAGGAATCGAATGCCGTAAGCAGAATTCAAATCCGAGCCTCCGTTCGGCAGTAAATCGCAGTTATAACTAAAAACCTATCTTCCCGCATTCTAACTGCCAGAATCGTACTCTGTTGTTGCACATTAGTGTATCCGAACTGAAATGACTAGAGGAATCGAATGCCGCAAGCAGAATTCAAATCCGAGCCTCCGTTCGGCAGGAAATCGCAGTTATAACTAAAAACCTATCTTCCCGCATTCTAACTTCCAGAATCGTACTCTGTTGTTGCACACAAGTGTATCCGAACTGAAATAACCAGAGGAATCGAATGCCACAAGCAGAATTCAAATCCGAGCCTCCGCTCGGAAGGAAATCGCAGTTGTAGCTAAAAACGTATCTTCCCGTATTCTGACTTCCAGAATCGTACTCTGTTGTTGCACATTAGTGTATCCGAACTGAAATGACTAGAGGAATCGAATGCCGTAAGCAGAATTCAAATCCGAGCCTCCGTTCGGCAGGAAATCACAGTTATAGCTAAAAACCTATCTTCCCGCATTCTAACTTCCAGCATCGTACTCTGTTGTTGCACACAAGTGTATCCGAAGTGAAATGACTAGAGGAATCGAATGCCGCAAGCAGAATTCAAATCCGAGCCTCCGTTCGGCAGGAAATCGCAGTTATAACTAAAAACCTATCTTCCCGCATTCTAACTGCCAGAATCGTACTCTGTTGTTGCACATTAGTGTATCCGAACTGAAATGACTAGAGGAATCGAATGCCGCAAGCAGAATTCAAATCCGAGCCTCCGTTCGGCAGGAAATCGCAGTTATAACTAAAAACCTATCTTCCCGCATTCTAACTTCCAGAATCGTACTCTGTTGTTGCACACAAGTGTATCCGAACTGAAATAACCAGAGGAATCGAATGCCACAAGCAGAATTCAAATCCGAGCCTCCGTTCGGAAGGAAATCGCAGTTGTAGCTAAAAACGTATCTTCCCGTATTCTGACTTCCAGAATCGTACTCTGTTGTTGCACATTAGTGTATCCGAACTGAAATGACTAGAGGAATCGAATGCCGTAAGCAGAATTCAAATCCGAGCCTCCGTTCGGCAGGAAATCGCAGTTATAACTAAAAACCTATCTTCCCGCATTCTAACTGCCAGAATCGTACTCTGTTGTTGAACACATGTGTATCCGAAGTGAAATGACTAGAGGAATCGAATGCCGCAAGCAGAATTCAAATCCGAGCCTCCGTTCGGCAGGAAATCGCAGTTATAACTAAAAACCTATCTTCCCGCATTCTAACTGCCAGAATCGTACTCTGTTGTTGAACACATGTGTATCCGAAGTGAAATGACTAGAGGAATCGAATGCCGCAAGCAGAATTCAAATCCGAGCCTCCGTTCGGCAGGAAATCGCAGTTATAACTAAAAACCTATCTTCCCGCATTCTAACTTCCAGAATCGTACTCTGTTGTTGAACATTAGTGTATCCGAACTGAAATGACTAGAGGAATCGAATGCCGTAAGCAGAATTCAAATCCGAGCCTCCGTTCGGCAGGAAATCGCAGTTATAGCTGGAAACCTATCTTCCCGCATTCTGACTTCCAGAATCGTACTCTGTTGTTGCACACAAGTGTATCCGAACTGAAATAACCAGAGGAATCGAATGCCACAAGCAGAATTCAAATCCGAGCCTCCGTTCGGCAGGAAATCGCAGTTATAGCTGAAAACCTATCTTCCCGCATTCTAACTTCCAGAATCGTACTCTGTTGTTGAACACATGTGTATCCGAAGTGAAATGACTAGAGGAATCGAATGCCGTAAGCAGAATTCAAATCCGAGCCTCCGTTCGGCAGGAAATCGCAGTTATAACTAAAAACCTATCTTCCCGCATTCTAACTGCCAGAATCGTACTCTGTTGTTGCACATTAGTGTATCCGAACTGAAATGACTAGAGGAATCGAATGCCGCAACAGAATTCAAATCCGAGCCTCCGTTCGGCAGGAAATCGCAGTTATAACTAAAAACCTATCTTCCCGCATTCTAACTTCCAGAATCGTACTCTGTTGTTGCACACAAGTGTATCCGAACTGAAATAACCAGAGGAATCGAATGCCACAAGCAGAATTCAAATCCGAGCCTCCGTTCGGAAGGAAATCGCAGTTGTAGCTAAAAACCTATCTTCCCGCATTCTAACTTCCAGCATCGTACTCTGTTGTTGCACACAAGTGTATCCGAAGTGAAATGACTAGAGGAATCGAATACCGCTAGCAGAATTCAAATCCGAGCCTCCGTTCAGCAGGAAATCGCAGTTATAGCTGAAAACCTATCTTCCCGCATTCTGACTTCCAGAATCGTACTCTGTTGTTGCACATTAGTGTATCCGAACTGAAATGACTAGAGGAATCGAATGCCGTAAGCAGAATTCAAATCCGAGCCTCCGTTCGGCAGGAAATCGCAGTTATAACTAAAAACCTATCTTCCCGCATTCTAACTTCCAGAATCGTACTCTGTTGTTGCACATTAGTGTATCCGAACTGAAATGACTAGAGGAATCGAATGCCGTAAGCAGAATTCAAATCCGAGCCTCCGTTCGGCAGTAAATCGCAATTATAGCTGGAAACCTATCTTCCCGCATTCTAACTGCCAGAATCGTACTCTGTTGTTGCACATTAGTGTATCCGAACTGAAATGACTAGAGGAATCGAATGCCGCAACAGAATTCAAATCCCAGCCTCCGTTCGGCAGGAAATCGCAGTTATAACTAAAAACCTATCTTCCCGCATTCTAACTTCCAGAATCGTACTCTGTTGTTGCACACAAGTGTATCCGAACTGAAATAACTAGAGGAATCGAATACCGCTAGCAGAATTCAAATCCGAGCCTCCGTTCAGCAGGAAATCGCAGTTATAGCTGAAAACCTATCTTCCCGCATTCTGACTTCCAGAATCGTACTCTGTTGTTGCACATTAGTGTATCCGAACTGAAATGACTAGAGGAATCGAATGCCGTAAGCAGAATTCAAATCCGAGCCTCCGTTCGGCAGGAAATCGCAGTTATAACTAAAAACCTATCTTCCCGCATTCTAACTTCCAGAATCGTACTCTGTTGTTGCACATTAGTGTATCCGAACTGAAATGACTAGAGGAATCGAATGCCGTAAGCAGAATTCAAATCCGAGCCTCCGTTCGGCAGTAAATCGCAATTATAGCTGGAAACCTATCTTCCCGCATTCTGACTTCCAGAATCGTCCTCTGTTGTTGCACACAAGTGTATCCGAACTGAAATAACCAGAGGAATCGAAAGCCACAAGCAGAATTCAAATCCGAGCCTCCGTTCGGCAGTAAATCGCAATTATAGCTGGAAACCTATCTTCCCGCATTCTAACTGCCAGAATCGTACTCTGTTGTTGCACACAAGTGTATCCGAACTGAAATAACCAGAGGAATCGAATGCCACAAGCAGAATTCAAATCCGAGCCTCCGTTCGGAAGGAAATCGCAGTTGTAGCTAAAAACCTATCTTCCCGCATTCTAACTTCCAGCATCGTACTCTGTTGTTGCACACAAGTGTATCCGAAGTGAAATGACTAGAGGAATCGAATACCGCTAGCAGAATTCAAATCCGAGCCTCCGTTCAGCAGGAAATCGCAGTTATAGCTGAAAACCTATCTTCCCGCATTCTGACTTCCAGAATCGTACTCTGTTGTTGCACATTAGTGTATCCGAACTGAAATGACTAGAGGAATCGAATGCCGTAAGCAGAATTCAAATCCGAGCCTCCGTTCGGCAGGAAATCGCAGTTATAACTAAAAACCTATCTTCCCGCATTCTAACTTCCAGAATCGTACTCTGTTGTTGCACATTAGTGTATCCGAACTGAAATGACTAGAGGAATCGAATGCCGTAAGCAGAATTCAAATCCGAGCCTCCGTTCGGCAGTAAATCGCAATTATAGCTGGAAACCTATCTTCCCGCATTCTGACTTCCAGAATCGTCCTCTGTTGTTGCACACAAGTGTATCCGAACTGAAATAACCAGAGGAATCGAAAGCCACAAGCAGAATTCAAATCCGAGCCTCCGTTCGGCAGGAAATCGCAGTTACAGCTGAAAACCTATCTTCCCGCATTCTGACTTCCAGAATCGTACTCTGTTGTTGCACATTAGTGTATCCGAACTGAAATGACTAGAGGAATCGAATGCCGTAAGCAGAATTCAAATCCGAGCCTCCGATCGGCAGGAAATCGCAGTTGTAGCTAAAAACGTACCTTCCAGCATTCTAACTGCCAGAATCGTCCTCTGTTGTTGCACACAAGTGTATCCGAACTGAAATAACCAGAGGAATCGAATGCCACAAACAGAATTCAAATCCGAGCCTCCGTTCGGCAGGAAATCGCAGTTATAGCTGAAAACCTATCTTCCCGCATTCTGACTTCCAGAATCGTACTCTGTTGTTGCACATTAATGTATCCGAAGTGAAATGACTAGAGGAATCGAATGCCACAAGCAGAATTCTAATCCGAGCCTCCGTTCGGAAGGAAATCGCAGTTATACTTAAAAACCTATCCTCCAGCTTTCTAACAGCCAGAATCGTACTCTGTTGTTGAACACATGTGTATCCGAAGTGAAATGACTAGAGGAATCGAATGCCGCAAGCAGAATTCAAATCCGAGCCTCCGTTCGGCAGGAAATCGCAGTTATAACTAAAAACCTATCTTCCCGCATTCTAACTTCCAGAATCGTACTCTGTTGTTGCACATTAGTGTATCCGAACTGAAATGACTAGAGGAATCGAATGCCGTAAGCAGAATTCAAATCCGAGCCTCCGTTCGGCAGGAAATCGCAGTTATAGCTGAAAACCTATCTTCCCGCATTCTGACTTCCAGAATCGTACTCTGTTGTTGCACATTAGTGTATCCGAACTGAAATGACTAGAGGAATCGAATGCCACAAGCAGAATTCTAATCCGAGCCTCCGTTCGGAAGGAAATCGCAGTTATACTTAAAAACCTATCCTCCAGCTTTCTAACAGCCAGAATCGTACTCTGTTGTTGAACACATGTGTATCCGAAGTGAAATGACTAGAGGAATCGAATGCCGGAAGCAGAATTCAAATCCGAGCCTCCGTTCGGCAGGAAATCGCAGTTATAACTAAAAACCTATCTTCCCGCATTCTAACTGCCAGAATCGTACTCTGTTGTTGAACACATGTGTATCCGAAGTGAAATGACTAGAGGAATCGAATGCCGTAAGCAGAATTCAAATCCGAGCCTCCGTTCGGCAGGAAATCACAGTTATAGCTAAAAACCTATCTTCCCGCATTCTAACTTCCAGCATCGTACTCTGTTGTTGCACACAAGTGTATCCGAAGTGAAATGACTAGAGGAATCGAATGCCGCAAGCAGAATTCAAATCCGAGCCTCCGTTCGGCAGGAAATCGCAGTTATAGCTAAAAACCTATCTTCCAGCATTCTTACTGTCAGAATCGTCCTCTGTTGTTGCACACAAGTGTATCCGAAGTGAAATGACTAGAGGAATCGAATACCGCTAGCAGAATTCAAATCCGAGCCTCCGTTCGGCAGGAAATCGCAGTTATAGCAGAAAACCTATCTTCCCGCATTCTGACTTCCAGAATCGTACTCTGTTGTTGAACATTAGTGTATCCGAACTGAAATGACTAGAGGAATCGAATGCCGTAAGCAGAATTCAAATCCGAGCCTCCGTTCGGCAGGAAATCGCAGTTATAGCTGGAAACCTATCTTCCCGCATTCTGACTTCCAGAATCGTACTCTGTTGTTGCACACAAGTGTATCCGAACTGAAATAACCAGAGGAATCGAATGCCACAAGCAGAATTCAAATCCGAGCCTCCGTTCGGCAGGAAATCGCAGTTATAGCTGAAAACCTATCTTCCCGCATTCTGACTTCCAGAATCGTACTCTGTTGTTGCACATTAATGTATCCGAAGTGAAATGACTAGAGGAATCGAATGCCACAAGCAGAATTCTAATCCGAGCCTCCGTTCGGAAGGAAATCGCAGTTATACTTAAAAACCTATCCTCCAGCTTTCTAACAGCCAGAATCGTACTCTGTTGTTGAACACATGTGTATCCGAAGTGAAATGACTAGAGGAATCGAATGCCGCAAGCAGAATTCAAATCCGAGCCTCCGTTCGGCAGGAAATCGCAGTTATAACTAAAAACCTATCTTCCCGCATTCTAACTTCCAGAATCGTACTCTGTTGTTGCACACAAGTGTATCCGAACTGAAATAACCAGAGGAATCGAATGCCACAAGCAGAATTCAAATCCGAGCCTCCGTTCGGAAGGAAATCGCAGTTGTAGCTAAAAACCTATCTTCCCGCATTCTAACTTCCAGCATCGTACTCTGTTGTTGCACACAAGTGTATCCGAAGTGAAATGACTAGAGGAATCGAATACCGCTAGCAGAATTCAAATCCGAGCCTCCGTTCGGCAGGAAATCGCAGTTATAGCTGAAAACCTATCTTCCCGCATTCTGACTTCCAGAATCGTACTCTGTTGTTGCACATTAGTGTATCCGAACTGAAATGACTAGAGGAATCGAATGCCGTAAGCAGAATTCAAATCCGAGCCTCCGTTCGGCAGGAAATCGCAGTTATAGCTGGAAACCTATCTTTCCGCATTCTGACTTCCAGAATCGTACTCTGTTGTTACACACAAGTGTATCCGAACTGAAATAACCAGAGGAATCGAAAGCCACAAGCAGAATTCAAATCCGAGCCTCCGTTCGGCAGGAAATCGCAGTTATAGCTGAAAACCTATCTTCCCTCATTCTGACTTCCAGAATCGTACTCTGTTGTTGCACATTAGTGTATCCGAACTGAAATGACTAGAGGAATCGAATGCCGTAAGCAGAATTCAAATCCGAGCCTCCGTTCGGCAGGAAATCGCAGTTATAACTAAAAACCTATCTTCCCGCATTCTGACTTCCAGAATCGTACTCTGTTGTTGCACACAAGTGTATCCGAACTGAAATAACCAGAGGAATCGAATGCCGTAAGCAGAATTCAAATCCGAGCCTCCGTTCGGCAGGAAATCGCAGTTATAGCTGAAAACCTATCTTCCCGCATTCTGACTTCCAGAATCGTACTCTGTTGTTGCACATTAGTGTATCCGAACTGAAATGACTAGAGGAATCGAATGCCGTAAGCAGAATTCAAATCCGAGCCTCCGTTCGGCAGGAAATCACAGTTATAGCTAAAAACCTATCTTCCCGCATTCTAACTTCCAGCATCGTACTCTGTTGTTGCACACAAGTGTATCCGAAGTGAAATGACTAGAGGAATCGAATGCCGCAAGCAGAATTCAAATCCGAGCCTCCGTTCGGCAGGAAATCGCAGTTATAGCTAAAAACCTATCTTCCAGCATTCTTACTGTCAGAATCGTCCTCTGTTGTTGCACACAAGTGTCTCCGAAGTGAAATGACTAGAGGAATCGAATACCGCTAGCAGAATTCAAATCCGAGCCTCCGTTCGGCAGGAAATCGCAGTTATAGCAGAAAACCTATCTTCCCGCATTCTGACTTCCAGAATCGTACTCTGTTGTTGAACATTAGTGTATCCGAACTGAAATGACTAGAGGAATCGAATGCCGTAAGCAGAATTCAAATCCGAGCCTCCGTTCGGCAGGAAATCGCAGTTATAGCTGGAAACCTATCTTCCCGCATTCTGACTTCCAGAATCGTACTCTGTTGTTGCACACAAGTGTATCCGAACTGAAATAACCAGAGGAATCGAATGCCACAAACAGAATTCAAATCCGAGCCTCCGTTCGGCAGGAAATCGCAGTTATAGCTGAAAACCTATCTTCCCGCATTCTGACTTCCAGAATCGTACTCTGTTGTTGCACATTAATGTATCCGAAGTGAAATGACTAGAGGAATCGAATGCCACAAGCAGAATTCTAATCCGAGCCTCCGTTCGGAAGGAAATCGCAGTTATACTTAAAAACCTATCCTCCAGCTTTCTAACAGCCAGAATCGTACTCTGTTGTTGAACACATGTGTATCCGAAGTGAAATGACTAGAGGAATCGAATGCCGCAAGCAGAATTCAAATCCGAGCCTCCGTTCGGCAGGAAATCGCAGTTATAACTAAAAACCTATCTTCCCGCATTCTAACTTCCAGAATCGTACTCTGTTGTTGCACACAAGTGTATCCGAACTGAAATAACCAGAGGAATCGAATGCCACAAGCAGAATTCAAATCCGAGCCTCCGTTCGGAAGGAAATCGCAGTTGTAGCTAAAAACCTATCTTCCCGCATTCTAACTTCCAGAATCGTACTCTGTTGTTGCACACAAGTGTATCCGAAGTGAAATGACTAGAGGAATCGAATACCGCTAGCAGAATTCAAATCCGAGCCTCCGTTCGGCAGGAAATCGCAGTTATAGCTGAAAACCTATCTTCCCGCATTCTGACTTCCAGAATCGTACTCTGTTGTTGCACATTAGTGTATCCGAACTGAAATGACTAGAGGAATCGAATGCCGTAAGCAGAATTCAAATCCGAGCCTCCGTTCGGCAGGAAATCGCAGTTATAGCTGGAAACCTATCTTTCCGCATTCTGACTTCCAGAATCGTACTCTGTTGTTACACACAAGTGTATCCGAACTGAAATAACCAGAGGAATCGAAAGCCACAAGCAGAATTCAAATCCGAGCCTCCGTTCGGCAGGAAATCGCAGTTATAGCTGAAAACCTATCTTCCCTCATTCTGACTTCCAGAATCGTACTCTGTTGTTGCACATTAGTGTATCCGAACTGAAATGACTAGAGGAATCGAATGCCGTAAGCAGAATTCAAATCCGAGCCTCCGTTCGGCAGGAAATCGCAGTTATAACTAAAAACCTATCTTCCCGCATTCTGACTTCCAGAATCGTACTCTGTTGTTGCACACAAGTGTATCCGAACTGAAATAACCAGAGGAATCGAAAGCCACAAGCAGAATTCAAATCCGAGCCTCCGTTCGGCAGGAAATCGCAGTTATAGCTGAAAACCTATCTTCCCGCATTCTAACTTCCAGCATCGTACTCTGTTGTTGCACACAAGTGTATCCGAAGTGAAATGACTAGAGGAATCGAATACCGCTAGCAGAATTCAAATCCGAGCCTCCGTTCGGCAGGAAATCGCAGTTATAGCTGAAAACCTATCTTCCCGCATTCTGACTTCCAGAATCGTACTCTGTTGTTGCACATTAGTGTATCCGAACTGAAATGACTAGAGGAATCGAATGCCAGAAGCAGAATTCTAATCCGAGCCTCCGTTCGGAAGGAAATCGCAGTTATACTTAAAAACCTATCCTCCAGCTTTCTAACAGCCAGAATCGTACTCTGTTGTTGAACACATGTGTATCCGAAGTGAAATGACTAGAGGAATCGAATGCCGCAAGCAGAATTCAAATCCGAGCCTCCGTTCGGCAGGAAATCGCAGTTATAACTAAAAACCTATCTTCCCGCATTCTAACTTCCAGAATCGTACTCTGTTGTTGCACACAAGTGTATCCGAACTGAAATAACCAGAGGAATCGAAAGCCACAAGCAGAATTCAAATCCGAGCCTCCGTTCGGCAGGAAATCGCAGTTATAGCTGAAAACCTATCTTCCCGCATTCTGACTTCCAGAATCGTACTCTGTTGTTGCACATTAGTGTATCCGAACTGAAATGACTAGAGGAATCGAATGCCACAAGCAGAATTCTAATCCGAGCCTCCGTTCGGAAGGAAATCGCAGTTATACTTAAAAACCTATCCTCCAGCTTTCTAACAGCCAGAATCGTACTCTGTTGTTGAACACATGTGTATCCGAAGTGAAATGACTAGAGGAATCGAATGCCGCAAGCAGAATTCAAATCCGAGCCTCCGTTCGGCAGGAAATCGCAGTTATAGCTAAAAACCTATCTTCCAGCATTCTTACTGCCAGAATCGTCCTCTGTTGTTGCACACAAGTGTATCCGAAGTGAAATGACTAGAGGAATCGAATACCGCTAGCAGAATTCAAATCCGAGCCTCCGTTCGGCAGGAAATCGCAGTTATAGCTGAAAACCTATCTTCCCGCATTCTGACTTCCAGAATCGTACTCTGTTGTTGCACATTAGTGTATCCGAACTGAAATGACTAGAGGAATCGAATGCCACAAGCAGAATTCTAATCCGAGCCTCCGTTCGGAAGGAAATCGCAGTTATACTTAAAAACCTATCCTCCAGCTTTCTAACAGCCAGAATCGTACTCTGTTGTTGAACACATGTGTATCCGAAGTGAAATGACTAGAGGAATCGAATGCCGGAAGCAGAATTCAAATCCGAGCCTCCGTTCGGCAGGAAATCGCAGTTATAACTAAAAACCTATCTTCCCGCATTCTAACTGCCAGAATCGTACTCTGTTGTTGAACACATGTGTATCCGAAGTGAAATGACTAGAGGAATCGAATGCCGGAAGCAGAATTCAAATCCGAGCCTCCGTTCGGCAGGAAATCGCAGTTATAACTAAAAACCTATCTTCCCGCATTCTAACTGCCAGAATCGTACTCTGTTGTTGCACATTAGTGTATCCGAACTGAAATGACTAGAGGAATCGAATGCCGCAAGCAGAATTCAAATCCGAGCCTCCGTTCGGCAGGAAATCGCAGTTATAACTAAAAACCTATCTTCCCGCATTCTAACTTCCAGAATCGTACTCTGTTGTTGCACACAAGTGTATCCGAACTGAAATAACCAGAGGAATCGAATGCCACAAGCAGAATTCAAATCCGAGCCTCCGCTCGGAAGGAAATCGCAGTTGTAGCTAAAAACGTATCTTCCCGTATTCTGACTTCCAGAATCGTACTCTGTTGTTGCACATTAGTGTATCCGAACTGAAATGACTAGAGGAATCGAATGCCGTAAGCAGAATTCAAATCCGAGCCTCCGTTCGGCAGGAAATCGCAGTTATAGCTAAAAACCTATCTTCCCGCATTCTAACTTCCAGCATCGTACTCTGTTGTTGCACACAAGTGTATCCGAAGTGAAATGACTAGAGGAATCGAATGCCGCAAGCAGAATTCAAATCCGAGCCTCCGTTCGGCAGGAAATCGCAGTTATAACTAAAAACCTATCTTCCCGCATTCTAACTGCCAGAATCGTACTCTGTTGTTGCACATTAGTGTATCCGAACTGAAATGACTAGAGGAATCGAATGCCGCAAGCAGAATTCAAATCCGAGCCTCCGTTCGGCAGGAAATCGCAGTTATAACTAAAAACCTATCTTCCCGCATTCTAACTTCCAGAATCGTACTCTGTTGTTGCACACAAGTGTATCCGAACTGAAATAACCAGAGGAATCGAATGCCACAAGCAGAATTCAAATCCGAGCCTCCGTTCGGAAGGAAATCGCAGTTGTAGCTAAAAACGTATCTTCCCGTATTCTGACTTCCAGAATCGTACTCTGTTGTTGCACATTAGTGTATCCGAACTGAAATGACTAGAGGAATCGAATGCCGGAAGCAGAATTCAAATCCGAGCCTCCGTTCGGCAGGAAATCGCAGTTATAACTAAAAACCTATCTTCCCGCATTCTAACTGCCAGAATCGTACTCTGTTGTTGAACACATGTGTATCCGAAGTGAAATGACTAGAGGAATCGAATGCCGCAAGCAGAATTCAAATCCGAGCCTCCGTTCGGCAGGAAATCGCAGTTATAACTAAAAACCTATCTTCCCGCATTCTAACTGCCAGAATCGTACTCTGTTGTTGAACACATGTGTATCCGAAGTGAAATGACTAGAGGAATCGAATGCCGCAAGCAGAATTCAAATCCGAGCCTCCGTTCGGCAGGAAATCGCAGTTATAACTAAAAACCTATCTTCCCGCATTCTAACTTCCAGAATCGTACTCTGTTGTTGCACACAAGTGTATCCGAACTGAAATAACCAGAGGAATCGAATGCCACAAACAGAATTCAAATCCGAGCCTCCGTTCGGCAGGAAATCGCAGTTATAGCTGAAAACCTATCTTCCCGCATTCTGACTTCCAGAATCGTACTCTGTTGTTGCACATTAATGTATCCGAAGTGAAATGACTAGAGGAATCGAATGCCACAAGCAGAATTCTAATCCGAGCCTCCGTTCGGAAGGAAATCGCAGTTATACTTAAAAACCTATCCTCCAGCTTTCTAACAGCCAGAATCGTACTCTGTTGTTGAACACATGTGTATCCGAAGTGAAATGACTAGAGGAATCGAATGCCGCAAGCAGAATTCAAATCCGAGCCTCCGTTCGGCAGGAAATCGCAGTTATAACTAAAAACCTATCTTCCCGCATTCTAACTTCCAGAATCGTACTCTGTTGTTGCACACAAGTGTATCCGAACTGAAATAACCAGAGGAATCGAATGCCACAAGCAGAATTCAAATCCGAGCCTCCGTTCGGAAGGAAATCGCAGTTGTAGCTAAAAACCTATCTTCCCGCATTCTAACTTCCAGCATCGTACTCTGTTGTTGCACACAAGTGTATCCGAAGTGAAATGACTAGAGGAATCGAATACCGCTAGCAGAATTCAAATCCGAGCCTCCGTTCGGCAGGAAATCGCAGTTATAGCTGAAAACCTATCTTCCCGCATTCTGACTTCCAGAATCGTACTCTGTTGTTGCACATTAGTGTATCCGAACTGAAATGACTAGAGGAATCGAATGCCGCAAGCAGAATTCAAATCCGAGCCTCCGTTCGGCAGGAAATCGCAGTTATAGCTGGAAACCTATCTTTCCGCATTCTGACTTCCAGAATCGTACTCTGTTGTTACACACAAGTGTATCCGAACTGAAATAACCAGAGGAATCGAAAGCCACAAGCAGAATTCAAATCCGAGCCTCCGTTCGGCAGGAAATCGCAGTTATAGCTGAAAACCTATCTTCCCTCATTCTGACTTCCAGAATCGTACTCTGTTGTTGCACATTAGTGTATCCGAACTGAAATGACTAGAGGAATCGAATGCCGTAAGCAGAATTCAAATCCGAGCCTCCGTTCGGCAGGAAATCGCAGTTATAACTAAAAACCTATCTTCCCGCATTCTGACTTCCAGAATCGTACTCTGTTGTTGCACACAAGTGTATCCGAACTGAAATAACCAGAGGAATCGAAAGCCACAAGCAGAATTCAAATCCGAGCCTCCGTTCGGCAGGAAATCGCAGTTATAGCTGAAAACCTATCTTCCCGCATTCTAACTTCCAGCATCGTACTCTGTTGTTGCACACAAGTGTATCCGAAGTGAAATGACTAGAGGAATCGAATACCGCTAGCAGAATTCAAATCCGAGCCTCCGTTCGGCAGGAAATCGCAGTTATAGCTGAAAACCTATCTTCCCGCATTCTGACTTCCAGAATCGTACTCTGTTGTTGCACACTAGTGTATCCGAACTGAAATGACTAGAGGAATCGAATGCCAGAAGCAGAATTCTAATCCGAGCCTCCGTTCGGAAGGAAATCGCAGTTATACTTAAAAACCTATCCTCCAGCTTTCTAACAGCCAGAATCGTACTCTGTTGTTGAACACATGTGTATCCGAAGTGAAATGACTAGAGGAATCGAATGCCGCAAGCAGAATTCAAATCCGAGCCTCCGTTCGGCAGGAAATCGCAGTTATAACTAAAAACCTATCTTCCCGCATTCTAACTTCCAGAATCGTACTCTGTTGTTGCACACAAGTGTATCCGAACTGAAATAACCAGAGGAATCGAAAGCCACAAGCAGAATTCAAATCCGAGCCTCCGTTCGGCAGGAAATCGCAGTTATAGCTGAAAACCTATCTTCCCGCATTCTGACTTCCAGAATCGTACTCTGTTGTTGCACATTAGTGTATCCGAACTGAAATGACTAGAGGAATCGAATGCCACAAGCAGAATTCTAATCCGAGCCTCCGTTCGGAAGGAAATCGCAGTTATACTTAAAAACCTATCCTCCAGCTTTCTAACAGCCAGAATCGTACTCTGTTGTTGAACACATGTGTATCCGAAGTGAAATGACTAGAGGAATCGAATGCCGCAAGCAGAATTCAAATCCGAGCCTCCGTTCGGCAGGAAATCGCAGTTATAGCTAAAAACCTATCTTCCAGCATTCTTACTGCCAGAATCGTCCTCTGTTGTTGCACACAAGTGTATCCGAAGTGAAATGACTAGAGGAATCGAATGCCGCTAGCAGAATTCAAATCCGAGCCTCCGTTCGGCAGGAAATCGCAGTTATAGCTGAAAACCTATCTTCCCGCATTCTGACTTCCAGAATCGTACTCTGTTGTTGCACATTAGTGTATCCGAACTGAAATGACTAGAGGAATCGAATGCCACAAGCAGAATTCTAATCCGAGCCTCCGTTCGGAAGGAAATCGCAGTTATACTTAAAAACCTATCCTCCAGCTTTCTAACAGCCAGAATCGTACTCTGTTGTTGAACACATGTGTATCCGAAGTGAAATGACTAGAGGAATCGAATGCCGGAAGCAGAATTCAAATCCGAGCCTCCGTTCGGCAGGAAATCGCAGTTATAACTAAAAACCTATCTTCCCGCATTCTAACTGCCAGAATCGTACTCTGTTGTTGAACACATGTGTATCCGAAGTGAAATGACTAGAGGAATCGAATGCCGGAAGCAGAATTCAAATCCGAGCCTCCGTTCGGCAGGAAATCGCAGTTATAACTAAAAACCTATCTTCCCGCATTCTAACTGCCAGAATCGTACTCTGTTGTTGCACATTAGTGTATCCGAACTGAAATGACTAGAGGAATCGAATGCCGCAAGCAGAATTCAAATCCGAGCCTCCGTTCGGCAGGAAATCGCAGTTATAACTAAAAACCTATCTTCCCGCATTCTAACTTCCAGAATCGTACTCTGTTGTTGCACACAAGTGTATCCGAACTGAAATAACCAGAGGAATCGAATGCCACAAGCAGAATTCAAATCCGAGCCTCCGCTCGGAAGGAAATCGCAGTTGTAGCTAAAAACGTATCTTCCCGTATTCTGACTTCCAGAATCGTACTCTGTTGTTGCACATTAGTGTATCCGAACTGAAATGACTAGAGGAATCGAATGCCGTAAGCAGAATTCAAATCCGAGCCTCCGTTCGGCAGGAAATCACAGTTATAGCTAAAAACCTATCTTCCCGCATTCTAACTTCCAGCATCGTACTCTGTTGTTGCACACAAGTGTATCCGAAGTGAAATGACTAGAGGAATCGAATGCCGCAAGCAGAATTCAAATCCGAGCCTCCGTTCGGCAGGAAATCGCAGTTATAACTAAAAACCTATCTTCCCGCATTCTAACTGCCAGAATCGTACTCTGTTGTTGCACATTAGTGTATCCGAACTGAAATGACTAGAGGAATCGAATGCCGCAAGCAGAATTCAAATCCGAGCCTCCGTTCGGCAGGAAATCGCAGTTATAACTAAAAACCTATCTTCCCGCATTCTAACTTCCAGAATCGTACTCTGTTGTTGCACACAAGTGTATCCGAACTGAAATAACCAGAGGAATCGAATGCCACAAGCAGAATTCAAATCCGAGCCTCCGTTCGGAAGGAAATCGCAGTTGTAGCTAAAAACGTATCTTCCCGTATTCTGACTTCCAGAATCGTACTCTGTTGTTGCACATTAGTGTATCCGAACTGAAATGACTAGAGGAATCGAATGCCGGAAGCAGAATTCAAATCCGAGCCTCCGTTCGGCAGGAAATCGCAGTTATAACTAAAAACCTATCTTCCCGCATTCTAACTGCCAGAATCGTACTCTGTTGTTGAACACATGTGTATCCGAAGTGAAATGACTAGAGGAATCGAATGCCGCAAGCAGAATTCAAATCCGAGCCTCCGTTCGGCAGGAAATCGCAGTTATAACTAAAAACCTATCTTCCCGCATTCTAACTGCCAGAATCGTACTCTGTTGTTGAACACATGTGTATCCGAAGTGAAATGACTAGAGGAATCGAATGCCGCAAGCAGAATTCAAATCCGAGCCTCCGTTCGGCAGGAAATCGCAGTTATAACTAAAAACCTATCTTCCCGCATTCTAACTTCCAGAATCGTACTCTGTTGTTGAACATTAGTGTATCCGAACTGAAATGACTAGAGGAATCGAATGCCGTAAGCAGAATTCAAATCCGAGCCTCCGTTCGGCAGGAAATCGCAGTTATAGCTGGAAACCTATCTTCCCGCATTCTGACTTCCAGAATCGTCCTCTGTTGTTGCACACAAGTGTATCCGAACTGAAATAACCAGAGGAATCGAATGCCACAAGCAGAATTCAAATCCGAGCCTCCGTTCGGCAGGAAATCGCAGTTATAGCTGAAAACCTATCTTCCCGCATTCTAACTTCCAGCATCGTACTCTGTTGTTGAACACATGTGTATCCGAAGTGAAATGACTAGAGGAATCGAATGCCGTAAGCAGAATTCAAATCCGAGCCTCCGTTCGGCAGGAAATCGCAGTTATAACTAAAAACCTATCTTCCCGCATTCTAACTGCCAGAATCGTACTCTGTTGTTGCACATTAGTGTATCCGAACTGAAATGACTAGAGGAATCGAATGCCGCAACAGAATTCAAATCCGAGCCTCCGTTCGGCAGGAAATCGCAGTTATAACTAAAAACCTATCTTCCCGCATTCTAACTTCCAGAATCGTACTCTGTTGTTGCACACAAGTGTATCCGAACTGAAATAACCAGAGGAATCGAATGCCACAAGCAGAATTCAAATCCGAGCCTCCGTTCGGAAGGAAATCGCAGTTGTAGCTAAAAACCTATCTTCCCGCATTCTAACTTCCAGCATCGTACTCTGTTGTTGCACACAAGTGTATCCGAAGTGAAATGACTAGAGGAATCGAATACCGCTAGCAGAATTCAAATCCGAGCCTCCGTTCAGCAGGAAATCGCAGTTATAGCTGAAAACCTATCTTCCCGCATTCTGACTTCCAGAATCGTACTCTGTTGTTGCACATTAGTGTATCCGAACTGAAATGACTAGAGGAATCGAATGCCGTAAGCAGAATTCAAATCCGAGCCTCCGTTCGGCAGGAAATCGCAGTTATAACTAAAAACCTATCTTCCCGCATTCTAACTTCCAGAATCGTACTCTGTTGTTGCACATTAGTGTATCCGAACTGAAATGACTAGAGGAATCGAATGCCGTAAGCAGAATTCAAATCCGAGCCTCCGTTCGGCAGTAAATCGCAATTATAGCTGGAAACCTATCTTCCCGCATTCTGACTTCCAGAATCGTCCTCTGTTGTTGCACACAAGTGTATCCGAACTGAAATAACCAGAGGAATCGAAAGCCACAAGCAGAATTCAAATCCGAGCCTCCGTTCGGCAGGAAATCGCAGTTACAGCTGAAAACCTATCTTCCCGCATTCTGACTTCCAGAATCGTACTCTGTTGTTGCACATTAGTGTATCCGAACTGAAATGACTAGAGGAATCGAATGCCGTAAGCAGAATTCAAATCCGAGCCTCCGATCGGCAGGAAATCGCAGTTGTAGCTAAAAACGTACCTTCCAGCATTCTAACTGCCAGAATCGTCCTCTGTTGTTGCACACAAGTGTATCCGAACTGAAATAACCAGAGGAATCGAATGCCACAAGCAGAATTCAAATCCGAGCCTCCGTTCGGCAGGAAATCGCAGTTATAGCTGAAAACCTATCTTCCCGCATTCTGACTTCCAGAATCGTACTCTGTTGTTGCACATTAATGTATCCGAAGTGAAATGACTAGAGGAATCGAATGCCACAAGCAGAATTCTAATCCGAGCCTCCGTTCGGAAGGAAATCGCAGTTATACTTAAAAACCTATCCTCCAGCTTTCTAACAGCCAGAATCGTACTCTGTTGTTGAACACATGTGTATCCGAAGTGAAATGACTAGAGGAATCGAATGCCGCAAGCAGAATTCAAATCCGAGCCTCCGTTCGGCAGGAAATCGCAGTTATAACTAAAAACCTATCTTCCCGCATTCTAACTTCCAGAATCGTACTCTGTTGTTGCACACAAGTGTATCCGAACTGAAATAACCAGAGGAATCGAATGCCACAAGCAGAATTCAAATCCGAGCCTCCGTTCGGAAGGAAATCGCAGTTGTAGCTAAAAACCTATCTTCCCGCATTCTAACTTCCAGCATCGTACTCTGTTGTTGCACACAAGTGTATCCGAAGTGAAATGACTAGAGGAATCGAATACCGCTAGCAGAATTCAAATCCGAGCCTCCGTTCGGCAGGAAATCGCAGTTATAGCTGAAAACCTATCTTCCCGCATTCTGACTTCCAGAATCGTACTCTGTTGTTGCACATTAGTGTATCCGAACTGAAATGACTAGAGGAATCGAATGCCGTAAGCAGAATTCAAATCCGAGCCTCCGTTCGGCAGGAAATCGCAGTTATAACTAAAAACCTATCTTCCCGCATTCTAACTTCCAGAATCGTACTCTGTTGTTGCACATTAGTGTATCCGAACTGAAATGACTAGAGGAATCGAATGCCGTAAGCAGAATTCAAATCCGAGCCTCCGTTCGGCAGTAAATCGCAATTATAGCTGGAAACCTATCTTCCCGCATTCTGACTTCCAGAATCGTACTCTGTTGTTGCACACAAGTGTATCCGAACTGAAATAACCAGAGGAATCGAAAGCCACAAGCAGAATTCAAATCCGAGCCTCCGTTCGGCAGGAAATCGCAGTTATAGCTGGAAACCTATCTTTCCGCATTCTGACTTCCAGAATCGTACTCTGTTGTTACACACAAGTGTATCCGAACTGAAATAACCAGAGGAATCGAAAGCCACAAGCAGAATTCAAATCCGAGCCTCCGTTCGGCAGGAAATCGCAGTTATAGCTGAAAACCTATCTTCCCTCATTCTGACTTCCAGAATCGTACTCTGTTGTTGCACATTAGTGTATCCGAACTGAAATGACTAGAGGAATCGAATGCCGTAAGCAGAATTCAAATCCGAGCCTCCGTTCGGCAGGAAATCGCAGTTATAACTAAAAACCTATCTTCCCGCATTCTGACTTCCAGAATCGTACTCTGTTGTTGCACACAAGTGTATCCGAACTGAAATAACCAGAGGAATCGAAAGCCACAAGCAGAATTCAAATCCGAGCCTCCGTTCGGCAGGAAATCGCAGTTATAGCTGAAAACCTATCTTCCCGCATTCTAACTTCCAGCATCGTACTCTGTTGTTGCACACAAGTGTATCCGAAGTGAAATGACTAGAGGAATCGAATACCGCTAGCAGAATTCAAATCCGAGCCTCCGTTCGGCAGGAAATCGCAGTTATAACTAAAAACCTATCTTCCCGCATTCTAACTGCCAGAATCGTACTCTGTTGTTGCACATTAGTGTATCCGAACTGAAATGACTAGAGGAATCGAATGCCGCAAGCAGAATTCAAATCCGAGCCTCCGTTCGGCAGGAAATCGCAGTTATAACTAAAAACCTATCTTCCCGCATTCTAACTTCCAGAATCGTACTCTGTTGTTGCACACAAGTGTATCCGAACTGAAATAACCAGAGGAATCGAAAGCCACAAGCAGAATTCAAATCCGAGCCTCCGTTCGGCAGGAAATCGCAGTTATAGCTGAAAACCTATCTTCCCGCATTCTGACTTCCAGAATCGTACTCTGTTGTTGCACATTAGTGTATCCGAACTGAAATGACTAGAGGAATCGAATGCCAGAAGCAGAATTCTAATCCGAGCCTCCGTTCGGAAGGAAATCGCAGTTATACTTAAAAACCTATCCTCCAGCTTTCTAACAGCCAGAATCGTACTCTGTTGTTGAACACATGTGTATCCGAAGTGAAATGACTAGAGGAATCGAATGCCGCAAGCAGAATTCAAATCCGAGCCTCCGTTCGGCAGGAAATCGCAGTTATAACTAAAAACCTATCTTCCCGCATTCTAACTTCCAGAATCGTACTCTGTTGTTGCACACAAGTGTATCCGAACTGAAATAACCAGAGGAATCGAAAGCCACAAGCAGAATTCAAATCCGAGCCTCCGTTCGGCAGGAAATCGCAGTTATAGCTGAAAACCTATCTTCCCGCATTCTGACTTCCAGAATCGTACTCTGTTGTTGCACATTAGTGTATCCGAACTGAAATGACTAGAGGAATCGAATGCCACAAGCAGAATTCTAATCCGAGCCTCCGTTCGGAAGGAAATCGCAGTTATACTTAAAAACCTATCCTCCAGCTTTCTAACAGCCAGAATCGTACTCTGTTGTTGAACACATGTGTATCCGAAGTGAAATGACTAGAGGAATCGAATGCCGCAAGCAGAATTCAAATCCGAGCCTCCGTTCGGCAGGAAATCGCAGTTATAGCTAAAAACCTATCTTCCAGCATTCTTACTGCCAGAATCGTCCTCTGTTGTTGCACACAAGTGTATCCGAAGTGAAATGACTAGAGGAATCGAATACCGCTAGCAGAATTCAAATCCGAGCCTCCGTTCGGCAGGAAATCGCAGTTATAGCTGAAAACCTATCTTCCCGCATTCTAACTTCCAGAATCGTACTCTGTTGTTGCACATTAGTGTATCCGAACTGAAATGACTAGAGGAATCGAATGCCACAAGCAGAATTCTAATCCGAGCCTCCGTTCGGAAGGAAATCGCAGTTATACTTAAAAACCTATCCTCCAGCTTTCTAACAGCCAGAATCGTACTCTGTTGTTGAACACATGTGTATCCGAAGTGAAATGACTAGAGGAATCGAATGCCGGAAGCAGAATTCAAATCCGAGCCTCCGTTCGGCAGGAAATCGCAGTTATAACTAAAAACCTATCTTCCCGCATTCTAACTGCCAGAATCGTACTCTGTTGTTGAACACATGTGTATCCGAAGTGAAATGACTAGAGGAATCGAATGCCGGAAGCAGAATTCAAATCCGAGCCTCCGTTCGGCAGGAAATCGCAGTTATAACTAAAAACCTATCTTCCCGCATTCTAACTGCCAGAATCGTACTCTGTTGTTGCACATTAGTGTATCCGAACTGAAATGACTAGAGGAATCGAATGCCGCAAGCAGAATTCAAATCCGAGCCTCCGTTCGGCAGGAAATCGCAGTTATAACTAAAAACCTATCTTCCCGCATTCTAACTTCCAGAATCGTACTCTGTTGTTGCACACAAGTGTATCCGAACTGAAATAACCAGAGGAATCGAATGCCACAAGCAGAATTCAAATCCGAGCCTCCGCTCGGAAGGAAATCGCAGTTGTAGCTAAAAACGTATCTTCCCGTATTCTGACTTCCAGAATCGTACTCTGTTGTTGCACATTAGTGTATCCGAACTGAAATGACTAGAGGAATCGAATGCCGTAAGCAGAATTCAAATCCGAGCCTCCGTTCGGCAGGAAATCACAGTTATAGCTAAAAGCCTATCTTCCCGCATTCTAACTTCCAGCATCGTACTCTGTTGTTGCACACAAGTGTATCCGAAGTGAAATGACTAGAGGAATCGAATGCCGCAAGCAGAATTCAAATCCGAGCCTCCGTTCGGCAGGAAATCGCAGTTATAACTAAAAACCTATCTTCCCGCATTCTAACTGCCAGAATCGTACTCTGTTGTTGCACATTAGTGTATCCGAACTGAAATGACTAGAGGAATCGAATGCCGCAAGCAGAATTCAAATCCGAGCCTCCGTTCGGCAGGAAATCGCAGTTATAACTAAAAACCTATCTTCCCGCATTCTAACTTCCAGAATCGTACTCTGTTGTTGCACACAAGTGTATCCGAACTGAAATAACCAGAGGAATCGAATGCCACAAGCAGAATTCAAATCCGAGCCTCCGTTCGGAAGGAAATCGCAGTTGTAGCTAAAAACGTATCTTCCCGTATTCTGACTTCCAGAATCGTACTCTGTTGTTGCACATTAGTGTATCCGAACTGAAATGACTAGAGGAATCGAATGCCGTAAGCAGAATTCAAATCCGAGCCTCCGTTCGGCAGGAAATCGCAGTTATAACTAAAAACCTATCTTCCCGCATTCTAACTGCCAGAATCGTACTCTGTTGTTGAACACATGTGTATCCGAACTGAAATGACTAGAGGAATCGAATGCCGCAAGCAGAATTCAAATCCGAGCCTCCGTTCGGCAGGAAATCGCAGTTATAACTAAAAACCTATCTTCCCGCATTCTAACTGCCAGAATCGTACTCTGTTGTTGAACACATGTGTATCCGAAGTGAAATGACTAGAGGAATCGAATGCCGCAAGCAGAATTCAAATCCGAGCCTCCGTTCGGCAGGAAATCGCAGTTATAACTAAAAACCTATCTTCCCGCATTCTAACTTCCAGAATCGTACTCTGTTGTTGAACATTAGTGTATCCGAACTGAAATGACTAGAGGAATCGAATGCCGTAAGCAGAATTCAAATCCGAGCCTCCGTTCGGCAGGAAATCGCAGTTATAGCTGGAAACCTATCTTCCCGCATTCTGACTTCCAGAATCGTACTCTGTTGTTGCACACAAGTGTATCCGAACTGAAATAACCAGAGGAATCGAATGCCACAAGCAGAATTCAAATCCGAGCCTCCGTTCGGCAGGAAATCGCAGTTATAGCTGAAAACCTATCTTCCCGCATTCTAACTTCCAGCATCGTACTCTGTTGTTGAACACATGTGTATCCGAAGTGAAATGACTAGAGGAATCGAATGCCGTAAGCAGAATTCAAATCCGAGCCTCCGTTCGGCAGGAAATCGCAGTTATAACTAAAAACCTATCTTCCCGCATTCTAACTGCCAGAATCGTACTCTGTTGTTGCACATTAGTGTATCCGAACTGAAATGACTAGAGGAATCGAATGCCGCAACAGAATTCAAATCCGAGCCTCCGTTCGGCAGGAAATCGCAGTTATAACTAAAAACCTATCTTCCCGCATTCTAACTTCCAGAATCGTACTCTGTTGTTGCACACAAGTGTATCCGAACTGAAATAACCAGAGGAATCGAATGCCACAAGCAGAATTCAAATCCGAGCCTCCGTTCGGAAGGAAATCGCAGTTGTAGCTAAAAACCTATCTTCCCGCATTCTAACTTCCAGCATCGTACTCTATTGTTGCACACAAGTGTATCCGAAGTGAAATGACTAGAGGAATCGAATACCGCTAGCAGAATTCAAATCCGAGCCTCCGTTCAGCAGGAAATCGCAGTTATAGCTGAAAACCTATCTTCCCGCATTCTGACTTCCAGAATCGTACTCTGTTGTTGCACATTAGTGTATCCGAACTGAAATGACTAGAGGAATCGAATGCCGTAAGCAGAATTCAAATCCGAGCCTCCGTTCGGCAGGAAATCGCAGTTATAACTAAAAACCTATCTTCCCGCATTCTAACTTCCAGAATCGTACTCTGTTGTTGCACATTAGTGTATCCGAACTGAAATGACTAGAGGAATCGAATGCCGTAAGCAGAATTCAAATCCGAGCCTCCGTTCGGCAGTAAATCGCAATTATAGCTGGAAACCTATCTTCCCGCATTCTGACTTCCAGAATCGTCCTCTGTTGTTGCACACAAGTGTATCCGAACTGAAATAACCAGAGGAATCGAAAGCCACAAGCAGAATTCAAATCCGAGCCTCCGTTCGGCAGGAAATCGCAGTTACAGCTGAAAACCTATCTTCCCGCATTCTGACTTCCAGAATCGTACTCTGTTGTTGCACATTAGTGTATCCGAACTGAAATGACTAGAGGAATCGAATGCCGTAAGCAGAATTCAAATCCGAGCCTCCGTTCGGCAGGAAATCGCAGTTGTAGCTAAAAACGTACCTTCCAGCATTCTAACTGCCAGAATCGTCCTCTGTTGTTGCACACAAGTGTATCCGAACTGAAATAACTAGAGGAATCGAATGCCGTAAGCAGAATTCAAATCCGAGCCTCCGTTCGGCAGGAAATCGCAGTTGTAGCTAAAAACCTATCTTCCCGCATTCTAACTTCCAGCATCGTACTCTGTTGTTGAACACATGTGTATCCGAAGTGAAATGACTAGAGGAATCGAATGCCGTAAGCAGAATTCAAATCCGAGCCTCCGTTCGGCAGGAAATCGCAGTTATAACTAAAAACCTATCTTCCCGCATTCTAACTGCCAGAATCGTACTCTGTTGTTGCACATTAGTGTATCCGAACTGAAATGACTAGAGGAATCGAATGCCGTAAGCAGAATTCAAATCCGAGCCTCCGTTCGGCAGGAAATCGCAGTTATAGCTGGAAACCTATCTTTCCGCATTCTGACTTCCAGAATCGTACTCTGTTGTTACACACAAGTGTATCCGAACTGAAATAACCAGAGGAATCGAAAGCCACAAGCAGAATTCAAATCCGAGCCTCCGTTCGGCAGGAAATCGCAGTTATAGCTGAAAACCTATCTTCCCGCATTCTGACTTCCAGAATCGTACTCTGTTGTTGCACATTAGTGTATCCGAACTGAAATGACTAGAGGAATCGAATGCCACAAGCAGAATTCTAATCCGAGCCTCCGTTCGGAAGGAAATCGCAGTTATACTTAAAAACCTATCCTCCAGCTTTCTAACAGCCAGAATCGTACTCTGTTGTTGAACACATGTGTATCCGAAGTGAAATGACTAGAGGAATCGAATGCCGCAAGCAGAATTCAAATCCGAGCCTCCGTTCGGCAGGAAATCGCAGTTATAGCTAAAAACCTATCTTCCAGCATTCTTACTGCCAGAATCGTCCTCTGTTGTTGCACACAAGTGTATCCGAAGTGAAATGACTAGAGGAATCGAATACCGCTAGCAGAATTCAAATCCGAGCCTCCGTTCGGCAGGAAATCGCAGTTATAGCTGAAAACCTATCTTCCCGCATTCTGACTTCCAGAATCGTACTCTGTTGTTGCACATTAGTGTATCCGAACTGAAATGACTAGAGGAATCGAATGCCACAAGCAGAATTCTAATCCGAGCCTCCGTTCGGAAGGAAATCGCAGTTATACTTAAAAACCTATCCTCCAGCTTTCTAACAGCCAGAATCGTACTCTGTTGTTGAACACATGTGTATCCGAAGTGAAATGACTAGAGGAATCGAATGCCGGAAGCAGAATTCAAATCCGAGCCTCCGTTCGGCAGGAAATCGCAGTTATAACTAAAAACCTATCTTCCCGCATTCTAACTGCCAGAATCGTACTCTGTTGTTGAACACATGTGTATCCGAAGTGAAATGACTAGAGGAATCGAATGCCGGAAGCAGAATTCAAATCCGAGCCTCCGTTCGGCAGGAAATCGCAGTTATAACTAAAAACCTATCTTCCCGCATTCTAACTGCCAGAATCGTACTCTGTTGTTGCACATTAGTGTATCCGAACTGAAATGACTAGAGGAATCGAATGCCGCAAGCAGAATTCAAATCCGAGCCTCCGTTCGGCAGGAAATCGCAGTTATAACTAAAAACCTATCTTCCCGCATTCTAACTTCCAGAATCGTACTCTGTTGTTGCACACAAGTGTATCCGAACTGAAATAACCAGAGGAATCGAATGCCACAAGCAGAATTCAAATCCGAGCCTCCGCTCGGAAGGAAATCGCAGTTGTAGCTAAAAACGTATCTTCCCGTATTCTGACTTCCAGAATCGTACTCTGTTGTTGCACATTAGTGTATCCGAACTGAAATGACTAGAGGAATCGAATGCCGCAAGCAGAATTCAAATCCGAGCCTCCGTTCGGCAGGAAATCACAGTTATAGCTAAAAACCTATCTTCCCGCATTCTAACTTCCAGCATCGTACTCTGTTGTTGCACACAAGTGTATCCGAAGTGAAATGACTAGAGGAATCGAATGCCGCAAGCAGAATTCAAATCCGAGCCTCCGTTCGGCAGGAAATCGCAGTTATAACTAAAAACCTATCTTCCCGCATTCTAACTGCCAGAATCGTACTCTGTTGTTGCACATTAGTGTATCCGAACTGAAATGACTAGAGGAATCGAATGCCGCAAGCAGAATTCAAATCCGAGCCTCCGTTCGGCAGGAAATCGCAGTTATAACTAAAAACCTATCTTCCCGCATTCTAACTTCCAGAATCGTACTCTGTTGTTGCACACAAGTGTATCCGAACTGAAATAACCAGAGGAATCGAATGCCACAAGCAGAATTCAAATCCGAGCCTCCGTTCGGAAGGAAATCGCAGTTGTAGCTAAAAACGTATCTTCCCGTATTCTGACTTCCAGAATCGTACTCTGTTGTTGCACATTAGTGTATCCGAACTGAAATGACTAGAGGAATCGAATGCCGGAAGCAGAATTCAAATCCGAGCCTCCGTTCGGCAGGAAATCGCAGTTATAACTAAAAACCTATCTTCCCGCATTCTAACTGCCAGAATCGTACTCTGTTGTTGAACACATGTGTATCCGAAGTGAAATGACTAGAGGAATCGAATGCCGCAAGCAGAATTAAAATCCGAGCCTCCGTTCGGCAGGAAATCGCAGTTATAACTAAAAACGTATCTTCCCGCATTCTAACTGCCAGAATCGTACTCTGTTGTTGAACACATGTGTATCCGAAGTGAAATGACTAGAGGAATCGAATGCCGCAAGCAGAATTCAAATCCGAGCCTCCGTTCGGCAGGAAATCGCAGTTATAACTAAAAACCTATCTTCCCGCATTCTAACTTCCAGAATCGTACTCTGTTGTTGAACATTAGTGTATCCGAACTGAAATGACTAGAGGAATCGAATGCCGTAAGCAGAATTCAAATCCGAGCCTCCGTTCGGCAGGAAATCGCAGTTATAGCTGGAAACCTATCTTCCCGCATTCTGACTTCCAGAATCGTACTCTGTTGTTGCACACAAGTGTATCCGAACTGAAATAACCAGAGGAATCGAATGCCACAAGCAGAATTCAAATCCGAGCCTCCGTTCGGCAGGAAATCGCAGTTATAGCTGAAAACCTATCTTCCCGCATTCTAACTTCCAGCATCGTACTCTGTTGTTGAACACATGTGTATCCGAAGTGAAATGACTAGAGGAATCGAATGCCGTAAGCAGAATTCAAATCCGAGCCTCCGTTCGGCAGGAAATCGCAGTTATAACTAAAAACCTATCTTCCCGCATTCTAACTGCCAGAATCGTACTCTGTTGTTGCACATTAGTGTATCCGAACTGAAATGACTAGAGGAATCGAATGCCGCAACAGAATTCAAATCCGAGCCTCCGTTCGGCAGGAAATCGCAGTTATAACTAAAAACCTATCTTCCCGCATTCTAACTTCCAGAATCGTACTCTGTTGTTGCACACAAGTGTATCCGAACTGAAATAACCAGAGGAATCGAATGCCACAAGCAGAATTCAAATCCGAGCCTCCGTTCGGAAGGAAATCGCAGTTGTAGCTAAAAACCTATCTTCCCGCATTCTAACTTCCAGCATCGTACTCTGTTGTTGCACACAAGTGTATCCGAAGTGAAATGACTAGAGGAATCGAATACCGCTAGCAGAATTCAAATCCGAGCCTCCGTTCAGCAGGAAATCGCAGTTATAGCTGAAAACCTATCTTCCCGCATTCTGACTTCCAGAATCGTACTCTGTTGTTGCACATTAGTGTATCCGAACTGAAATGACTAGAGGAATCGAATGCCGTAAGCAGAATTCAAATCCGAGCCTCCGTTCGGCAGGAAATCGCAGTTATAACTAAAAACCTATCTTCCCGCATTCTAACTTCCAGAATCGTACTCTGTTGTTGCACATTAGTGTATCCGAACTGAAATGACTAGAGGAATCGAATGCCGTAAGCAGAATTCAAATCCGAGCCTCCGTTCGGCAGTAAATCGCAATTATAGCTGGAAACCTATCTTCCCGCATTCTGACTTCCAGAATCGTCCTCTGTTGTTGCACACAAGTGTATCCGAACTGAAATAACCAGAGGAATCGAAAGCCACAAGCAGAATTCAAATCCGAGCCTCCGTTCGGCAGGAAATCGCAGTTACAGCTGAAAACCTATCTTCCCGCATTCTGACTTCCAGAATCGTACTCTGTTGTTGCACATTAGTGTATCCGAACTGAAATGACTAGAGGAATCGAATGCCGTAAGCAGAATTCAAATCCGAGCCTCCGATCGGCAGGAAATCGCAGTTGTAGCTAAAAACGTACCTTCCAGCATTCTAACTCCCAGAATCGTCCTCTGTTGTTGCACACAAGTGTATCCGAACTGAAATAACTAGAGGAATCGAATGCCGTAAGCAGAATTCAAATCCGAGCCTCCGTTCGGCAGGAAATCGCAGTTATAGCTAAAAACCTATCTTCCCGCATTCTAACTTCCAGCATCGTACTCTGTTGTTGAACACATGTGTATCCGAAGTGAAATGACTAGAGGAATCGAATGCCGTAAGCAGAATTCAAATCCGAGCCTCCGTTCGGCAGGAAATCGCAGTTATAACTAAAAACCTATCTTCCCGCATTCTAACTGCCAGAATCGTACTCTGTTGTTGCACATTAGTGTATCCGAACTGAAATGACTAGAGGAATCGAATGCCGTAAGCAGAATTCAAATCCGAGCCTCCGTTCGGCAGGAAATCGCAGTTATAGCTGGAAACCTATCTTTCCGCATTCTGACTTCCAGAATCGTACTCTGTTGTTACACACAAGTGTATCCGAACTGAAATAACCAGAGGAATCGAAAGCCACAAGCAGAATTCAAATCCGAGCCTCCGTTCGGCAGGAAATCGCAGTTATAGCTGAAAACCTATCTTCCCTCATTCTGACTTCCAGAATCGTACTCTGTTGTTGCACATTAGTGTATCCGAACTGAAATGACTAGAGGAATCGAATGCCGTAAGCAGAATTCAAATCCGAGCCTCCGTTCGGCAGGAAATCGCAGTTATAACTAAAAACCTATCTTCCCGCATTCTGACTTCCAGAATCGTACTCTGTTGTTGCACACAAGTGTATCCGAACTGAAATAACCAGAGGAATCGAAAGCCACAAGCAGAATTCAAATCCGAGCCTCCGTTCGGCAGGAAATCGCAGTTATAGCTGAAAACCTATCTTCCCGCATTCTAACTTCCAGCATCGTACTCTGTTGTTGCACACAAGTGTATCCGAAGTGAAATGACTAGAGGAATCGAATGCCGGAAGCAGAATTCAAATCCGAGCCTCCGTTCGGCAGGAAATCGCAGTTATAACTAAAAACCTATCTTCCCGCATTCTAACTGCCAGAATCGTACTCTGTTGTTGAACACATGTGTATCCGAAGTGAAATGACTAGAGGAATCGAATGCCGGAAGCAGAATTCAAATCCGAGCCTCCGTTCGGCAGGAAATCGCAGTTATAACTAAAAACCTATCTTCCCGCATTCTAACTGCCAGAATCGTACTCTGTTGTTGCACATTAGTGTATCCGAACTGAAATGACTAGAGGAATCGAATGCCGCAAGCAGAATTCAAATCCGAGCCTCCGTTCGGCAGGAAATCGCAGTTATAACTAAAAACCTATCTTCCCGCATTCTAACTTCCAGAATCGTACTCTGTTGTTGCACACAAGTGTATCCGAACTGAAATAACCAGAGGAATCGAATGCCACAAGCAGAATTCAAATCCGAGCCTCCGCTCGGAAGGAAATCGCAGTTGTAGCTAAAAACGTATCTTCCCGTATTCTGACTTCCAGAATCGTACTCTGTTGTTGCACATTAGTGTATCCGAACTGAAATGACTAGAGGAATCGAATGCCACAAGCAGAATTCAAATCCGAGCCTCCGTTCGGAAGGAAATCGCAGTTGTAGCTAAAAACGTATCTTCCCGTATTCTGACTTCCAGAATCGTACTCTGTTGTTGCACATTAGTGTATCCGAACTGAAATGACTAGAGGAATCGAATGCCGGAAGCAGAATTCAAATCCGAGCCTCCGTTCGGCAGGAAATCGCAGTTATAACTAAAAACCTATCTTCCCGCATTCTAACTGCCAGAATCGTACTCTGTTGTTGAACACATGTGTATCCGAAGTGAAATGACTAGAGGAATCGAATGCCGCAAGCAGAATTCAAATCCGAGCCTCCGTTCGGCAGGAAATCGCAGTTATAACTAAAAACCTATCTTCCCGCATTCTAACTGCCAGAATCGTACTCTGTTGTTGAACACATGTGTATCCGAAGTGAAATGACTAGAGGAATCGAATGCCGCAAGCAGAATTCAAATCCGAGCCTCCGTTCGGCAGGAAATCGCAGTTATAACTAAAAACCTATCTTCCCGCATTCTAACTTCCAGAATCGTACTCTGTTGTTGAACATTAGTGTATCCGAACTGAAATGACTAGAGGAATCGAATGCCGTAAGCAGAATTCAAATCCGAGCCTCCGTTCGGCAGGAAATCGCAGTTATAGCTGGAAACCTATCTTCCCGCATTCTGACTTCCAGAATCGTACTCTGTTGTTGCACACAAGTGTATCCGAACTGAAATAACCAGAGGAATCGAAAGCCACAAGCAGAATTCAAATCCGAGCCTCCGTTCGGCAGGAAATCGCAGTTATAGCTGAAAACCTATCTTCCCTCATTCTGACTTCCAGAATCGTACTCTGTTGTTGCACATTAGTGTATCCGAACTGAAATGACTAGAGGAATCGAATGCCGTAAGCAGAATTCAAATCCGAGCCTCCGTTCGGCAGGAAATCGCAGTTATAACTAAAAACCTATCTTCCCGCATTCTGACTTCCAGAATCGTACTCTGTTGTTGCACACAAGTGTATCCGAACTGAAATAACCAGAGGAATCGAAAGCCACAAGCAGAATTCAAATCCGAGCCTCCGTTCGGCAGGAAATCGCAGTTATAGCTGAAAACCTATCTTCCCGCATTCTAACTTCCAGCATCGTACTCTGTTGTTGCACACATGTGTATCCGAAGTGAAATGACTAGAGGAATCGAATGCCGGAAGCAGAATTCAAATCCGAGCCTCCGTTCGGCAGGAAATCGCAGTTATAACTAAAAACCTATCTTCCCGCATTCTGACTTCCAGAATCGTACTCTGTTGTTGCACACAAGTGTATCCGAACTGAAATAACCAGAGGAATCGAAAGCCACAAGCAGAATTCAAATCCGAGCCTCCGTTCGGCAGGAAATCGCAGTTATAGCTGAAAACCTATCTTCCCGCATTCTAACTTCCAGCATCGTACTCTGTTGTTGCACACAAGTGTATCCGAAGTGAAATGACTAGAGGAATCGAATGCCGCAAGCAGAATTCAAATCCGAGCCTCCGTTCGGCAGGAAATCGCAGTTATAACTAAAAACCTATCTTCCCGCATTCTAACTGCCAGAATCGTACTCTGTTGTTGAACACATGTGTATCCGAAGTGAAATGACTAGAGGAATCGAATGCCGCAAGCAGAATTCAAATCCGAGCCTCCGTTCGGCAGGAAATCGCAGTTATAACTAAAAACCTATCTTCCCGCATTCTAACTTCCAGAATCGTACTCTGTTGTTGAACATTAGTGTATCCGAACTGAAATGACTAGAGGAATCGAATGCCGTAAGCAGAATTCAAATCCGAGCCTCCGTTCGGCAGGAAATCGCAGTTATAGCTGGAAACCTATCTTCCCGCATTCTGACTTCCAGAATCGTACTCTGTTGTTGCACACAAGTGTATCCGAACTGAAATAACCAGAGGAATCGAATGCCACAAGCAGAATTCAAATCCGAGCCTCCGTTCGGCAGGAAATCGCAGTTATAGCTGAAAACCGATCTTCCCGCATTCTGACTTCCAGAATCGTACTCTGTTGTTGCACATTAATGTATCCGAAGTGAAATGACTAGAGGAATCGAATGCCACAAGCAGAATTCTAATCCGAGCCTCCGTTCGGAAGGAAATCGCAGTTATACTTAAAAACCTATCCTCCAGCTTTCTAACAGCCAGAATCGTACTCTGTTGTTGAACACATGTGTATCCGAAGTGAAATGACTAGAGGAATCGAATGCCGCAACAGAATTCAAATCCGAGCCTCCGTTCGGCAGGAAATCGCAGTTATAACTAAAAACCTATCTTCCCGCATTCTAACTGCCAGAATCGTACTCTGTTGTTGAACACATGTGTATCCGAAGTGAAATGACTAGAGGAATCGAATGCCGCAAGCAGAATTCAAATCCGAGCCTCCGTTCGGCAGGAAATCGCAGTTATAACTAAAAACCTATCTTCCCGCATTCTAACTGCCAGAATCGTACTCTGTTGTTGAACACATGTGTATCCGAAGTGAAATGACTAGAGGAATCGAATGCCGCAAGCAGAATTCAAATCCGAGCCTCCGTTCGGCAGGAAATCGCAGTTATAACTAAAAACCTATCTTCCCGCATTCTAACTGCCAGAATCGTACTCTGTTGTTGAACACATGTGTATCCGAAGTGAAATGACTAGAGGAATCGAATGCCGGAAGCAGAATTCAAATCCGAGCCTCCGTTCGGCAGGAAATCGCAGTTATAACTAAAAACCTATCTTCCCGCATTCTAACTGCCAGAATCGTACTCTGTTGTTGCACATTAGTGTATCCGAACTGAAATGACTAGAGGAATCGAATGCCGCAAGCAGAATTCAAATCCGAGCCTCCGTTCGGCAGGAAATCGCAGTTATAACTAAAAACCTATCTTCCCGCATTCTAACTTCCAGAATCGTACTCTGTTGTTGCACACAAGTGTATCCGAACTGAAATAACCAGAGGAATCGAATGCCACAAGCAGAATTCAAATCCGAGCCTCCGCTCGGAAGGAAATCGCAGTTGTAGCTAAAAACGTATCTTCCCGTATTCTGACTTCCAGAATCGTACTCTGTTGTTGCACATTAGTGTATCCGAACTGAAATGACTAGAGGAATCGAATGCCACAAGCAGAATTCAAATCCGAGCCTCCGTTCGGAAGGAAATCGCAGTTGTAGCTAAAAACGTATCTTCCCGTATTCTGACTTCCAGAATCGTACTCTGTTGTTGCACATTAGTGTATCCGAACTGAAATGACTAGAGGAATCGAATGCCGTAAGCAGAATTCAAATCCGAGCCTCCGTTCGGCAGGAAATCGCAGTTATAACTAAAAACCTATCTTCCCGCATTCTAACTGCCAGAATCGTACTCTGTTGTTGAACACATGTGTATCCGAAGTGAAATGACTAGAGGAATCGAATGCCGCAAGCAGAATTCAAATCCGAGCCTCCGTTCGGCAGGAAATCGCAGTTATAACTAAAAACCTATCTTCCCGCATTCTAACTGCCAGAATCGTACTCTGTTGTTGAACACATGTGTATCCGAAGTGAAATGACTAGAGGAATCGAATGCCGCAAGCAGAATTCAAATCCGAGCCTCCGTTCGGCAGGAAATCGCAGTTATAACTAAAAACCTATCTTCCCGCATTCTAACTTCCAGAATCGTACTCTGTTGTTGAACATTAGTGTATCCGAACTGAAATGACTAGAGGAATCGAATGCCGTAAGCAGAATTCAAATCCGAGCCTCCGTTCGGCAGGAAATCGCAGTTATAGCTGAAAACCTATCTTCCCGCATTCTGACTTCCAGAATCGTACTCTGTTGTTGCACACAAGTGTATCCGAACTGAAATAACCAGAGGAATCGAAAGCCACAAGCAGAATTCAAATCCGAGCCTCCGTTCGGCAGGAAATCGCAGTTATAGCTGAAAACCTATCTTCCCTCATTCTGACTTCCAGAATCGTACTCTGTTGTTGCACATTAGTGTATCCGAACTGAAATGACTAGAGGAATCGAATGCCGTAAGCAGAATTCAAATCCGAGCCTCCGTTCGGCAGGAAATCGCAGTTATAACTAAAAACCTATCTTCCCGCATTCTGACTTCCAGAATCGTACTCTGTTGTTGCACACAAGTGTATCCGAACTGAAATAACCAGAGGAATCGAAAGCCACAAGCAGAATTCAAATCCGAGCCTCCGTTCGGCAGGAAATCGCAGTTATAGCTGAAAACCTATCTTCCCGCATTCTAACTTCCAGAATCGTACTCTGTTGTTGCACACAAGTGTATCCGAAGTGAAATGACTAGAGGAATCGAATGCCGGAAGCAGAATTCAAATCCGAGCCTCCGTTCGGCAGGAAATCGCAGTTATAACTAAAAACCTATCTTCCCGCATTCTGACTTCCAGAATCGTACTCTGTTGTTGCACACAAGTGTATCCGAACTGAAATAACCAGAGGAATCGAAAGCCACAAGCAGAATTCAAATCCGAGCCTCCGTTCGGCAGGAAATCGCAGTTATAGCTGAAAACCTATCTTCCCGCATTCTAACTTCCAGCATCGTACTCTGTTGTTGCACACAAGTGTATCCGAAGTGAAATGACTAGAGGAATCGAATGCCGGAAGCAGAATTCAAATCCGAGCCTCCGTTCGGCAGGAAATCGCAGTTATAACTAAAAACCTATCTTCCCGCATTCTAACTGCCAGAATCGTACTCTGTTGTTGAACACATGTGTATCCGAAGTGAAATGACTAGAGGAATCGAATGCCGCAAGCAGAATTCAAATCCGAGCCTCCGTTCGGCAGGAAATCGCAGTTATAGCTGGAAACCTATCTTCCCGCATTCTGACTTCCAGAATCGTACTCTGTTGTTGCACACAAGTGTATCCGAACTGAAATAACCAGAGGAATCGAATGCCACAAGCAGAATTCAAATCCGAGCCTCCGTTCGGCAGGAAATCGCAGTTATAGCTGAAAACCGATCTTCCCGCATTCTGACTTCCAGAATCGTACTCTGTTGTTGCACATTAATGTATCCGAAGTGAAATGACTAGAGGAATCGAATGCCACAAGCAGAATTCTAATCCGAGCCTCCGTTCGGAAGGAAATCGCAGTTATACTTAAAAACCTATCCTCCAGCTTTCTAACAGCCAGAATCGTACTCTGTTGTTGAACACATGTGTATCCGAAGTGAAATGACTAGAGGAATCGAATGCCGCAACAGAATTCAAATCCGAGCCTCCGTTCGGCAGGAAATCGCAGTTATAACTAAAAACCTATCTTCCCGCATTCTAACTTCCAGAATCGTACTCTGTTGTTGCACACAAGTGTATCCGAACTGAAATAACCAGAGGAATCGAATGCCACAAGCAGAATTCAAATCCGAGCCTCCGTTCGGAAGGAAATCGCAGTTGTAGCTAAAAACCTATCTTCCCGCATTCTAACTTCCAGCATCGTACTCTGTTGTTGCACACAAGTGTATCCGAAGTGAAATGACTAGAGGAATCGAATACCGCTAGCAGAATTCAAATCCGAGCCTCCGTTCAGCAGGAAATCGCAGTTATAGCTGAAAACCTATCTTCCCGCATTCTGACTTCCAGAATCGTACTCTGTTGTTGCACATTAGTGTATCCGAACTGAAATGACTAGAGGAATCGAATGCCGTAAGCAGAATTCAAATCCGAGCCTCCGTTCGGCAGGAAATCGCAGTTATAGCTAAAAACCTATCTTCCCGCATTCTAACTTCCAGAATCGTACTCTGTTGTTGCACATTAGTGTATCCGAACTGAAATGACTAGAGGAATCGAATGCCGTAAGCAGAATTCAAATCCGAGCCTCCGTTCGGCAGTAAATCGCAATTATAGCTGGAAACCTATCTTCCCGCATTCTGACTTCCAGAATCGTCCTCTGTTGTTGCACACAAGTGTATCCGAACTGAAATAACCAGAGGAATCGAAAGCCACAAGCAGAATTCAAATCCGAGCCTCCGTTCGGCAGGAAATCGCAGTTACAGCTGAAAACCTATCTTCCCGCATTCTGACTTCCAGAATCGTACTCTGTTGTTGCACATTAGTGTATCCGAACTGAAATGACTAGAGGAATCGAATGCCGTAAGCAGAATTCAAATCCGAGCCTCCGATCGGCAGGAAATCGCAGTTGTAGCTAAAAACGTACCTTCCAGCATTCTAACTGCCAGAATCGTACTCTGTTGTTGCACACAAGTGTATCCGAACTGAAATAACTAGAGGAATCGAATGCCGTAAGCAGAATTCAAATCCGAGCCTCCGTTCGGCAGGAAATCGCAGTTGTAGCTAAAAACCTATCTTCCCGCATTCTAACTTCCAGCATCGTACTCTGTTGTTGAACACATGTGTATCCGAAGTGAAATGACTAGAGGAATCGAATGCCGTAAGCAGAATTCAAATCCGAGCCTCCGTTCGGCAGGAAATCGCAGTTATAACTAAAAACCTATCTTCCCGCATTCTAACTGCCAGAATCGTACTCTGTTGTTGCACATTAGTGTATCCGAACTGAAATGACTAGAGGAATCGAATGCCGTAAGCAGAATTCAAATCCGAGCCTCCGTTCGGCAGGAAATCGCAGTTATAGCTGGAAACCTATCTTTCCGCATTCTGACTTCCAGAATCGTACTCTGTTGTTACACACAAGTGTATCCGAACTGAAATAACCAGAGGAATCGAAAGCCACAAGCAGAATTCAAATCCGAGCCTCCGTTCGGCAGGAAATCGCAGTTATAGCTGAAAACCTATCTTCCCTCATTCTGACTTCCAGAATCGTACTCTGTTGTTGCACATTAGTGTATCCGAACTGAAATGACTAGAGGAATCGAATGCCGTAAGCAGAATTCAAATCCGAGCCTCCGTTCGGCAGGAAATCGCAGTTATAGCTGGAAACCTATCTTCCCGCATTCTGACTTCCAGAATCGTACTCTGTTGTTGCACACAAGTGTATCCGAACTGAAATAACCAGAGGAATCGAATGCCACAAGCAGAATTCAAATCCGAGCCTCCGTTCGGCAGGAAATCGCAGTTATAGCTGAAAACCTATCTTCCCGCATTCTGACTTCCAGAATCGTACTCTGTTGTTGCACATTAATGTATCCGAAGTGAAATGACTAGAGGAATCGAATGCCACAAGCAGAATTCTAATCCGAGCCTCCGTTCGGAAGGAAATCGCAGTTATACTTAAAAACCTATCCTCCAGCTTTCTAACAGCCAGAATCGTACTCTGTTGTTGAACACATGTGTATCCGAAGTGAAATGACTAGAGGAATCGAATGCCGCAACAGAATTCAAATCCGAGCCTCCGTTCGGCAGGAAATCGCAGTTATAACTAAAAACCTATCTTCCCGCATTCTAACTTCCAGAATCGTACTCTGTTGTTGCACACAAGTGTATCCGAACTGAAATAACCAGAGGAATCGAATGCCACAAGCAGAATTCAAATCCGAGCCTCCGTTCGGCAGGAAATCGCAGTTATAGCTGAAAACCTATCTTCCCGCATTCTGACTTCCAGAATCGTACTCTGTTGTTGCACATTAATGTATCCGAAGTGAAATGACTAGAGGAATCGAATGCCACAAGCAGAATTCTAATCCGAGCCTCCGTTCGGAAGGAAATCGCAGTTATACTTAAAAACCTATCCTCCAGCTTTCTAACAGCCAGAATCGTACTCTGTTGTTGAACACATGTGTATCCGAAGTGAAATGACTAGAGGAATCGAATGCCGCAACAGAATTCAAATCCGAGCCTCCGTTCGGCAGGAAATCGCAGTTATAACTAAAAACCTATCTTCCCGCATTCTAACTTCCAGAATCGTACTCTGTTGTTGCACACAAGTGTATCCGAACTGAAATAACCAGAGGAATCGAATGCCACAAGCAGAATTCAAATCCGAGCCTCCGTTCGGAAGGAAATCGCAGTTGTAGCTAAAAACCTATCTTCCCGCATTCTAACTTCCAGCATCGTACTCTGTTGTTGCACACAAGTGTATCCGAAGTGAAATGACTAGAGGAATCGAATACCGCTAGCAGAATTCAAATCCGAGCCTCCGTTCGGCAGGAAATCGCAGTTATAGCTGAAAACCTATCTTCCCGCATTCTGACTTCCAGAATCGTACTCTGTTGTTGCACATTAGTGTATCCGAACTGAAATGACTAGAGGAATCGAATGCCGTAAGCAGAATTCAAATCCGAGCCTCCGTTCGGCAGGAAATCGCAGTTATAACTAAAAACCTATCTTCCCGCATTCTAACTTCCAGAATCGTACTCTGTTGTTGCACATTAGTGTATCCGAACTGAAATGACTAGAGGAATCGAATGCCGTAAGCAGAATTCAAATCCGAGCCTCCGTTCGGCAGTAAATCGCAGTTATAGCTGGAAACCTATCTTCCCGCATTCTGACTTCCAGAATCGTCCTCTGTTGTTGCACACAAGTGTATCCGAACTGAAATAACCAGAGGAATCGAAAGCCACAAGCAGAATTCAAATCCGAGCCTCCGTTCGGCAGGAAATCGCAGTTACAGCTGAAAACCTATCTTCCCGCATTCTGACTTCCAGAATCGTACTCTGTTGTTGCACATTAGTGTATCCGAACTGAAATGACTAGAGGAATCGAATGCCGTAAGCAGAATTCAAATCCGAGCCTCCGTTCGGCAGGAAATCGCAGTTGTAGCTAAAAACGTACCTTCCAGCATTCTAACTGCCAGAATCGTCCTCTGTTGTTGCACACAAGTGTATCCGAACTGAAATAACTAGAGGAATCGAATGCCGTAAGCAGAATTCAAATCCGAGCCTCCGTTCGGCAGGAAATCGCAGTTGTAGCTAAAAACCTATCTTCCCGCATTCTAACTTCCAGCATCGTACTCTGTTGTTGAACACATGTGTATCCGAAGTGAAATGACTAGAGGAATCGAATGCCGTAAGCAGAATTCAAATCCGAGCCTCCGTTCGGCAGGAAATCGCAGTTATAACTAAAAACCTATCTTCCCGCATTCTAACTGCCAGAATCGTACTCTGTTGTTGCACATTAGTGTATCCGAACTGAAATGACTAGAGGAATCGAATGCCGTAAGCAGAATTCAAATCCGAGCCTCCGTTCGGCAGGAAATCGCAGTTATAGCTGAAAACCTATCTTTCCGCATTCTGACTTCCAGAATCGTACTCTGTTGTTACACACAAGTGTATCCGAACTGAAATAACCAGAGGAATCGAAAGCCACAAGCAGAATTCAAATCCGAGCCTCCGTTCGGCAGGAAATCGCAGTTATAGCTGAAAACCTATCTTCCCTCATTCTGACTTCCAGAATCGTACTCTGTTGTTGCACATTAGTGTATCCGAACTGAAATGACTAGAGGAATCGAATGCCGTAAGCAGAATTCAAATCCGAGCCTCCGTTCGGCAGGAAATCGCAGTTGTAGCTAAAAACCTATCTTCCCGCATTCTGACTTCCAGAATCGTACTCTGTTGTTGCACACAAGTGTATCCGAACTGAAATAACCAGAGGAATCGAAAGCCACAAGCAGAATTCAAATCCGAGCCTCCGTTCGGCAGGAAATCGCAGTTATAGCTGAAAACCTATCTTCCCGCATTCTAACTTCCAGCATCGTACTCTGTTGTTGCACACAAGTGTATCCGAAGTGAAATGACTAGAGGAATCGAATACCGCTAGCAGAATTCAAATCCGAGCCTCCGTTCGGCAGGAAATCGCAGTTATAGCTGAAAACCTATCTTCCCGCATTCTGACTTCCAGAATCGTACTCTGTTGTTGCACATTAGTGTATCCGAACTGAAATGACTAGAGGAATCGAATGCCACAAGCAGAATTCTAATCCGAGCCTCCGTTCGGAAGGAAATCGCAGTTATACTTAAAAACCTATCCTCCAGCTTTCTAACAGCCAGAATCGTACTCTGTTGTTGAACACATGTGTATCCGAAGTGAAATGACTAGAGGAATCGAATGCCGCAAGCAGAATTCAAATCCGAGCCTCCGTTCGGCAGGAAATCGCAGTTATAACTAAAAACCTATCTTCCCGCATTCTAACTTCCAGCATCGTACTCTGTTGTTGCACACAAGTGTATCCGAACTGAAATAACCAGAGGAATCGAAAGCCACAAGCAGAATTCAAATCCGAGCCTCCGTTCGGCAGGAAATCGCAGTTATAGCTGAAAACCTATCTTCCCGCATTCTGACTTCCAGAATCGTACTCTGTTGTTGCACATTAGTGTATCCGAACTGAAATGACTAGAGGAATCGAATGCCACAAGCAGAATTCTAATCCGAGCCTCCGTTCGGAAGGAAATCGCAGTTATACTTAAAAACCTATCCTCCAGCTTTCTAACAGCCAGAATCGTACTCTGTTGTTGAACACATGTGTATCCGAAGTGAAATGACTAGAGGAATCGAATGCCGCAAGCAGAATTCAAATCCGAGCCTCCGTTCGGCAGGAAATCGCAGTTATAGCTAAAAACCTATCTTCCAGCATTCTAACTGCCAGAATCGTCCTCTGTTGTTGCACACAAGTGTATCCGAAGTGAAATGACTAGAGGAATCGAATACCGCTAGCAGAATTCAAATCCGAGCCTCCGTTCGGCAGGAAATCGCAGTTATAGCTGAAAACCTATCTTCCCGCATTCTGACTTCCAGAATCGTACTCTGTTGTTGCACATTAGTGTATCCGAACTGAAATGACTAGAGGAATCGAATGCCACAAGCAGAATTCAAATCCGAGCCTCCGTTCGGAAGGAAATCGCAGTTATACTTAAAAACCTATCCTCCAGCTTTCTAACAGCCAGAATCGTACTCTGTTGTTGAACACATGTGTATCCGAAGTGAAATGACTAGAGGAATCGAATGCCGGAAGCAGAATTCAAATCCGAGCCTCCGTTCGGCAGGAAATCGCAGTTATAGCTGAAAACCTATCTTCCCGCATTCTAACTGCCAGAATCGTACTCTGTTGTTGAACACATGTGTATCCGAAGTGAAATGACTAGAGGAATCGAATGCCGGAAGCAGAATTCAAATCCGAGCCTCCGTTCGGCAGGAAATCGCAGTTATAACTAAAAACCTATCTTCCCGCATTCTAACTTCCAGAATCGTACTCTGTTGTTGCACACAAGTGTATCCGAACTGAAATAACCAGAGGAATCGAAAGCCACAAGCAGAATTCAAATCCGAGCCTCCGTTCGGCAGGAAATCGCAGTTATAGCTGAAAACCTATCTTCCCGCATTCTAACTGCCAGAATCGTACTCTGTTGTTGAACACATGTGTATCCGAAGTGAAATGACTAGAGGAATCGAATGCCGGAAGCAGAATTCAAATCCGAGCCTCCGTTCGGCAGGAAATCGCAGTTATAACTAAAAACCTATCTTCCCGCATTCTAACTGCCAGAATCGTACTCTGTTGTTGCACATTAGTGTATCCGAACTGAAATGACTAGAGGAATCGAATGCCGCAAGCAGAATTCAAATCCGAGCCTCCGTTCGGCAGGAAATCGCAGTTATAACTAAAAACCTATCTTCCCGCATTCTAACTTCCAGAATCGTACTCTGTTGTTGCACACAAGTGTATCCGAACTGAAATAACCAGAGGAATCGAATGCCACAAGCAGAATTCAAATCCGAGCCTCCGCTCGGAAGGAAATCGCAGTTGTAGCTAAAAACGTATCTTCCCGTATTCTGACTTCCAGAATCGTACTCTGTTGTTGCACATTAGTGTATCCGAACTGAAATGACTAGAGGAATCGAATGCCGTAAGCAGAATTCAAATCCGAGCCTCCGTTCGGCAGGAAATCACAGTTATAGCTAAAAACCTATCTTCCCGCATTCTAACTTCCAGCATCGTACTCTGTTGTTGCACACAAGTGTATCCGAAGTGAAATGACTAGAGGAATCGAATGCCGCAAGCAGAATTCAAATCCGAGCCTCCGTTCGGCAGGAAATCGCAGTTATAACTAAAAACCTATCTTCCCGCATTCTAACTGCCAGAATCGTACTCTGTTGTTGCACATTAGTGTATCCGAACTGAAATGACTAGAGGAATCGAATGCCGTAAGCAGAATTCAAATCCGAGCCTCCGTTCGGCAGGAAATCGCAGTTATAGCTGGAAACCTATCTTTCCGCATTCTGACTTCCAGAATCGTACTCTGTTGTTACACACAAGTGTATCCGAACTGAAATAACCAGAGGAATCGAAAGCCACAAGCAGAATTCAAATCCGAGCCTCCGTTCGGCAGGAAATCGCAGTTATAGCTGAAAACCTATCTTCCCTCATTCTGACTTCCAGAATCGTACTCTGTTGTTGCACATTAGTGTATCCGAACTGAAATGACTAGAGGAATCGAATGCCGTAAGCAGAATTCAAATCCGAGCCTCCGTTCGGCAGGAAATCGCAGTTATAACTAAAAACCTATCTTCCCGCATTCTGACTTCCAGAATCGTACTCTGTTGTTGCACACAAGTGTATCCGAACTGAAATAACCAGAGGAATCGAAAGCCACAAGCAGAATTCAAATCCGAGCCTCCGTTCGGCAGGAAATCGCAGTTATAGCTGAAAACCTATCTTCCCGCATTCTAACTTCCAGCATCGTACTCTGTTGTTGCACACAAGTGTATCCGAAGTGAAATGACTAGAGGAATCGAATACCGCTAGCAGAATTCAAATCCGAGCCTCCGTTCGGCAGGAAATCGCAGTTATAGCTGAAAACCTATCTTCCCGCATTCTGACTTCCAGAATCGTACTCTGTTGTTGCACATTAGTGTATCCGAACTGAAATGACTAGAGGAATCGAATGCCAGAAGCAGAATTCTAATCCGAGCCTCCGTTCGGAAGGAAATCGCAGTTATACTTAAAAACCTATCCTCCAGCTTTCTAACAGCCAGAATCGTACTCTGTTGTTGAACACATGTGTATCCGAAGTGAAATGACTAGAGGAATCGAATGCCGCAAGCAGAATTCAAATCCGAGCCTCCGTTCGGCAGGAAATCGCAGTTATAACTAAAAACCTATCTTCCCGCATTCTAACTTCCAGAATCGTACTCTGTTGTTGCACACAAGTGTATCCGAACTGAAATAACCAGAGGAATCGAAAGCCACAAGCAGAATTCAAATCCGAGCCTCCGTTCGGCAGGAAATCGCAGTTATAGCTGAAAACCTATCTTCCCGCATTCTGACTTCCAGAATCGTACTCTGTTGTTGCACATTAGTGTATCCGAACTGAAATGACTAGAGGAATCGAATGCCACAAGCAGAATTCTAATCCGAGCCTCCGTTCGGAAGGAAATCGCAGTTATACTTAAAAACCTATCCTCCAGCTTTCTAACAGCCAGAATCGTACTCTGTTGTTGAACACATGTGTATCCGAAGTGAAATGACTAGAGGAATCGAATGCCGCAAGCAGAATTCAAATCCGAGCCTCCGTTCGGCAGGAAATCGCAGTTATAGCTAAAAACCTATCTTCCAGCATTCTTACTGCCAGAATCGTCCTCTGTTGTTGCACACAAGTGTATCCGAAGTGAAATGACTAGAGGAATCGAATACCGCTAGCAGAATTCAAATCCGAGCCTCCGTTCGGCAGGAAATCGCAGTTATAGCTGAAAACCTATCTTCCCGCATTCTGACTTCCAGAATCGTACTCTGTTGTTGCACATTAGTGTATCCGAACTGAAATGACTAGAGGAATCGAATGCCACAAGCAGAATTCTAATCCGAGCCTCCGTTCGGAAGGAAATCGCAGTTATACTTAAAAACCTATCCTCCAGCTTTCTAACAGCCAGAATCGTACTCTGTTGTTGAACACATGTGTATCCGAAGTGAAATGACTAGAGGAATCGAATGCCGGAAGCAGAATTCAAATCCGAGCCTCCGTTCGGCAGGAAATCGCAGTTATAGCTGAAAACCTATCTTCCCGCATTCTAACTGCCAGAATCGTACTCTGTTGTTGAACACATGTGTATCCGAAGTGAAATGACTAGAGGAATCGAATGCCGGAAGCAGAATTCAAATCCGAGCCTCCGTTCGGCAGGAAATCGCAGTTATAACTAAAAACCTATCTTCCCGCATTCTAACTTCAGAATCGTACTCTGTTGTTGCACACAAGTGTATCCGAACTGAAATAACCAGAGGAATCGAAAGCCACAAGCAGAATTCAAATCCGAGCCTCCGTTCGGCAGGAAATCGCAGTTATAGCTGAAAACCTATCTTCCCGCATTCTAACTGCCAGAATCGTACTCTGTTGTTGAACACATGTGTATCCGAAGTGAAATGACTAGAGGAATCGAATGCCGGAAGCAGAATTCAAATCCGAGCCTCCGTTCGGCAGGAAATCGCAGTTATAACTAAAAACCTATCTTCCCGCATTCTAACTGCCAGAATCGTACTCTGTTGTTGCCACATTAGTGTATCCCGAACTGAAATCGACCTAGAGGAACTCGAATGCCGCAAGCAGAATTCAAATCCGAGCCTCCGTTCGGCAGGAAATCGCAGTTATAACTAAAAACCTATCTTCCCCGCATTCTAACTTCCAGAATCGTACTCTGTTGTTGCACACAAGTGTATCCGAACTGAAATAACCAGAGGAATCGAATGCCACAAGCAGAATTCAAATCCGAGCCTCCGCTCGGAAAGGAAATCGCAGTTGTAGCTAAAAAACGTATCTTCCCGTATTCTGACTTCCAGAATCGTACTCTGTTGTTGCACATTAGTGTATCCGAACTGAAATGACTAGAGGAATCGAATGCCGTAAGCAGAATTCAAATCCGAGCCTCCGTTCGGCAGGAAATCGCAGTTATAGCTAAAAACCTATCTTCCCGCATTCTAACTTCCAGCATCGTACTCTGTTGTTGCACACAAGTGTATCCGAAGTGAAATGACTAGAGGAATCGAATGCCGCAAGCAGAATTCAAATCCGAGCCTCCGTTCGGCAGGAAATCGCAGTTATAACTAAAAACCTATCTTCCCGCATTCTAACTGCCAGAATCGTACTCTGTTGTTGCACATTAGTGTATCCGAACTGAAATGACTAGAGAATCGAATGCCGTAAGCAGAATTCAAATCCGAGCCTCCGATCGGCAGGAAATCGCAGTTGCTAGCTAAAAACGTACCTTCCAGCATTCTAACTGCCAGAATCGTCCTCTGTTGTTGCACACAAGTGTATCCGAACTGAAATAACTAGAGGAATCGAATGCCGTAAGCAGAATTCAAAATCCGAGCCTCCGTTCGGCAGGAAATCGCAGTTCGTAGCTAAAAACCTATCTTCCCGCATTCTAACTTCCAGCATCGTACTCTGTTGTTGAACACCATGTGTATCCGAAGTGAAATGACTAGAGGAATCGAATGCCGTAAGCAGAATTCAAATCCGAGCCTCCGTTCGGCAGGAAATCGCAGTTATAACTAAAAACCTATCTTCCCGCATTCTACACTGCCAGAATCGTACTCTGTAGTTGCACATTAGTGTATCCGAACTGAAATGACTAGAGGAATCGAATGCCGTAAGCAGAATTCAAATCCGAGCCTCCGTTCCGGCAGGAAATCGCAGTTATAGCTGAAAACCTATCTTCCGCATTCTAACTTCCAGCATCGTACTCTGTTGGTTGCACACAAGTGTATCCGAAGTGAAATGACTAGAGGAATCGAATACCGCTAGCAGAATTCAAATCCGAGCCTCCGTTCGGCAGGAAATCGCAGTTATAGCTGAAAACCTATCTTCCCGCATTCTGACTTCCAGAATCGTACTCTGTTGTTGCACATTAGTGTATCCGAACTGAGAATGACTAGAGGAATCGAATGCCACAGAGCAGAATTCTAATCCGAGCCTCCGTTCGGAAGGAAATCGCAGTTATACTTAAAAACCTATCCTCCAGCTTTCTAACAGCCAGAATCGTACTCTGATGTTGAACACATGTGTATCCGAAGTGAAATGACTAGAGGAATCGAATGCCGCAAGCAGAATTCAAATCCGAGCCTCCGTTCGGCAGGAAATCGCAGTTATAACTAAAAACCTATCTTCCCGCATTCTAACTTCCAAGAATCGTACTCTGTTGTTGCACACAAAGTGTATCCGAACTGAAAATAACCAGAGGAAATCGAAAGCACAAGCAGAATTCAAATCCGAGCCTCCGTTCGGCAGGAAATCGCAGTTAGTAGCTGAAAACCTATCTTCCCGCATTCTGACTTCCAGAATCGTACTCTGTTGTTGCACATTAGTGTATCCGAACTGAAATGACTAGAGGAATCGAATGCCACAGGCAGAATCTAATCCGAGCCTCCGTTCGGAAGGAAATCGCAGTTATACTTAAAAACCTATCCTCTCAGCTTTCTAACAGCCAGAATCGTACTCTGTTGTTGAACACATGTGTATCCGAAGTGAAATGACTAGAGGAATCGAATGCCGCAAGCAGAATTTCAAATCCGAGCCTCCGTTCGGCAGGAAATCGCAGTTATAGCTGAAAACCTATCTTCCCGCATTCTGACTTCCAGAATCGTACTCTGTTGTTGCACACAAGTGTATCCGAACTGAAATAACCAGAGGAATCGAAAGCCACAAGCAGTTCGGCAGGAAATCGCAGTTATAGCTGAAAACCTATCTTCCCGCATTCTAACTTCCAGCATCGTACTCTGTTGTTGCACACAAGTGTATCCGAAGTGAAATGACTAGAGGAATCGAATGCCGGAAGCAGAATTCAAATCCGAGCCTCCGTTCGGCAGGAAATCGCAGTTATAACTAAAAACCTATCTTCCCGCATTCTAACTGCCAGAATCGTACTCTGTTGTTGAACACATGTGTATCCGAAGTGAAATGACTAGAGGAATCGAATGCCGGAAGCAGAATTCAAATCCGAGCCTCCGTTCGGCAGGAAATCGCAGTTATAGCTAAAAACCTATCTTCCCGCATTCTAACTGCCAGAATCGTACTCTGTTGTTGCACATTAGTGT